>VYXD01005613.1:115117-132008 GCA_013397195.1 Hylia prasina
GGATCTTGTTTTTTCTTTGTTTTTTTTTTTTTTTTTTTTTTTCAATTTATTTATAGGGAGAACAGTGTAAATTCGATCATGATGCTGAGATTGAAAAGAAAAAGGAGATCTGTAAATTTTACATCCAGGGTTACTGCACCAAAGGAGAGAACTGCATTTATTTGCACAATATCCTTTAAAAGTACTTCCAACTTCAAGTAAAATTGAAATAATTTCTGTTTTTTTATTTCTATTTATTTTGATATAAATGATTTCTAAAGGTGAGTGTTTTTCAGAGGAAAAAGTAAATATAAAATTACTGATTTGTAACATTTTCGAATATAAAGTTCCTGGAATTTTCGATACATTTATCCACACTTTTAAACCTCTGATCTGTTGTTCTTTGTCATTATTTTGGTGTTTTTCTTTGGAATTGAGACCTTTCCCTTTTTAATCACAATTGGAAAATTAAATCTGAAGGCCACAGAAATGTCATTTTTAGAATTTTAAATAGAAGTAAGAGGTAAGTTGGTTATTAGCTTCCAGAATTCCTACCATAAAGATGAATTCCTGATGAAAAATTGAGGGATGGCTGGTAGCTGGATTTTACAACCTTCCCAAACTGTTAGGAATCCTTAATTCCTTCCTCACATGAATTCCCCTGCAAGTTCTACCACACAGGAGCAAAGTGTTATCAAGGAGATAAATGCAAATTCTCTCACGCGCCCCTGACTGCGGAAACCAAGGAGCTGTTGGATAAGGTGAGCGATCCGGATACCGGGAATATCGGGATTGCTGCATTCGGAGTGGGGGAGGGATGGAGGAGCCTTTTCCATGTGCTCTGGGAAATCCTGAGCTCTGGTTTATTGGGATATTCCCTCTCCAATCATTGCCCACCAGGCCTTAGCATAAAAGGGGTATGAATCCAACACTAAAAACATGAAGAATCCTGGAATAACTCCTTCCACTCCTGTTTGATGTGAAATGATTCCTGAAATAGAGAAATATTTTCTTGGCTTGGGATTTGGTGTCCTGGAAAATGGCTCCCAAAAATGGATTTAGAATTCCTTTGAGTTGGGTGTCAGTATCTAGCAGTATTGTAGCAAATAGAGGAAAGTGGTTTATTTAAATATGGAAATAATATTTCAGTAAAAGGCACAAGACTAAATTGGACTGGAATACTGGAAAATTGATGGAATGTTTGTCACATGGCTTTGTTCCAGGTTTTGAATAATGAGGAGGAACCCCAAAATGAAGATGAGAAGGAGCTGGAGGAACTCCGGAAGCGGGGCATTGTTCCTCTTCCCAAACCCCCACCAGGGGTTGGACTCCTGCCAACTCCCCCGGAGCAATATCCCTTCTCTGAGTCTGACATGGAAAATTACCAAGATCCTTCAGGAGACTATAAGAAAATTCCATCTCTTTTTGAAATCGTTGTGAAGCCCACTGTGGATTTGGCACACAAAATTGGGAAGAAGTAGGTGTTGGAATTTTGGGGAGAATTCTCCTGGATATTCATCATTTAATCTTTAATCATTGTCCCTGTCAGGATTCTGAGTTCAATTAAGGATCTGCCAGATAGTTGATACCAGGATTATTTCATGTTTTCCATAGAAAGGAACTTAGGCCTGACCTTCCAGAGGTTGACTCTTGGTTTGGCATCTCCATCTCCAGGTGGAGCAGTTCATTCCCTGCTCCATTCTTTTTGTAGTTGGCTTTTTCTTGCGCAAAACTGATGGAAATGAGCAAATATTGGAAAAATGAAGTTTTGGCCAAGTTAGGGAATGTGGAATGGATGTAGTGGGAAAATAATGCTCCTTTGGGAGTTCTATCCAATGTCCAATCAAATAAGATTGGGAGGGGGCAAAGAGAGCCAGCTGTTGCTGTTTGTGGGTCCAAAATTTGATTCCTTAATTTTCTTCTGCTTCCAGGCCACCAGCCTTCTACAACAGCGCGTCACCCCCACGGCCGCCATTCCAGGGCAACGATCCACATTCCCAGCACATGTACAACCCGGGCTCGAGTCCAGGGCCAGGTCCTGGCATGTCCCAAGGACACAACGGGCCTCCGATGCACCCCGGTTCTCCTGGGCACCATCCCTGCGGAGGGCCCCAGGGGCCGGGAATGCCGCAGAGCCCCCCCATGCAGGGCGTTGCCCCGGGATACATGGGCCCGCAGAACCAGACCGGAATGCCGATGCAGGGGCAGCAGGGCGGTCCTCCCCTCACCCCGCCAGGGATGGGAGGATCCTACAATTCCCCCGGAGTGCAGGGGCACATGGTGAACATGCCAAGGGACAATCACTGTCCCCCGGGGCCGCAATACCAGCAGATGCCTGGGGAGTATGAGCCCATGCAGAACCCAGCTGACTTCTATGACAACTATTATTCCCACCAAGCTGTACACAACTTCCAGCCGGCCAATAATTCCGGAGGTAAGGACGCCTGCTGGATGAATTTTAGATAGAAACTCCCTGGAATGTCTTCCGTGTTCTGGCTTTCTCAGCTGGTGCTGTTCAGTTGTGTTAAGTCATGTTATGCTTTAGGTTGAAATGGGATACTGGGAAGAAATCCTTCCCTGTGAGGTGGGGAGGCCCTGGCAGAGATTTGCCAGAGATGCTGTGGCTGGCCCATCCCTGGAAGTGTTCCAGGGATGGATGGAAGGCCAGGTTGGATGTGGCTTAGAACAGCCTGGGATAGGGGAAGGTGTCCTGCCCTGGGATGGAACTGGATGTCCTTTAAGCTCCTTTCCGACCCAGTGCATTCCATGATTCCATGTTTATAGCTGTCAACATTTCTCTAGGATAACTGCTAACTGGAGTTTTGTCCTGCAGATGGAACATGGCATGGAGAATTTACGGATCACCAGGCTCACCACATGGCTTCGGAGTCGCATCCGGGCGGGAGCGAGTCAGACTGCATGGGCGGCCACATGGGCCACAACCAGGGCATCAACGTGCCTGATTTCCTGCCAGCCATGCAGAAGGCCCTGTATGTGAGGCTCAGCCAGAAGCACCAACGGGATGGAGACACTGCCAGCAGCCAGGGCCAGAGGGCCATGAGCAGAGATGAAGGTGAGCAGGATTTGGTTGGAATTCTCACTGTACTTTAATGGCCATGGTCAGCAGATCGGTTGATGTTGACTCGTGTCACATCACCGTTCACAGTTCTTGGGAATGTCCAAGCAGCAGCTCAGTATTTTCAGCTCTTCTTCACAGATTGTTCTAGGATTTTGGTGTAGGCTCAGTCCATCCTAGCTCCAGTGAATAATTTTTGGATCTAGTTGCACTTTTAAAATGTCCTTTGGTTGGTAAGTTTCTTGGAAAATCCCTTGTTGGACCAGAGGAGTTGTTTCTTGCTGCCAGGACTGGAAGTGCATCCCTGATCCTGTGTCTTCAGTTGCACTTCTTGATCTGTTTACTGTAGAGCAGCATTTTTCCTTCTCTGATATCCTTTAAAATAAAATACTGTAATTTCTTCCCTTCCTGAATCTCAACGTCTCCTGCAAATTTTGGGATTTGGATCAAGTAAGGCAATAAATTCATAATTTACCTGGATTAAAAACCACAGCAAAGGGGACATTTTACTTTTCCTTCTCCCATCAAGACTCAGATTTAGATACGTTTTTGTTACTAGTACTTATAAGGATTGTTTGAAAGCAGGTTATTTTCCCAAATTAATATTGATGGATATGGAGACATGCCCAAGCTGTGATGCGTTCTATCTCCACTACCTCCAGGGTTTTTTTTGTTATGCCATTTCTTTGATTAAATGGATTTTGGTCTTTTGAAGTTGTGATTTTTATGACACAGGGAGTGATTTAATATCAGATCTTTTCAGTTTGGTTTCACTGAGAAGCTTCCCATTAGGGAGTGTTGGATTCTCTAAGGTTTTTTTTTGCTGGAATAATCTAAATCTTGTGGCATTTCTTTGATTTTTAGATGACAATGTCAACTGGTATTCCAGTAGTGAGGAGGAAGAAGGGAGCAGTGTTAAATCAATCCTCAAAACCTTAAAGAAACAAAGCGAAAACTTTAGGAATCGGCAACAACATTCCACGGAGCAGCACATGCTTGGGATGCCTACGGATCCAAGGCTGGCCAAAGACAAAGGTGTGGGGTCTCAGGCTGCTGACCCGAGACTCCGGGCCTCTCCGAGGCCTAATCCCAGGAAGCCTCCGGAATCGGCATCCCTGGATCCCCGGCTGGCCCGCGATCCACGGATGCACAAGGTCAGTGAGGGCAGCCATCCTGGCTCCTCCCTGGCCGGGGCCAAGCTGGATTTGCACCACGCCCACGCCGGGGCGAAGGTCAAGCAGAAAGGGCTGGATGATGATGAGGAGGACTCAGAGAGGGAGCTGAGGGAACGAGCTTTCCTCATTCCCTTGGAACCTCTGCCAGGCGTCACGTTACGGGATCCCCGCTCCCAGCTGCGGCAGTTCAGCCACATTAAGATGGACGTGACCCTGATGAAACCCAACTTTGCCAAGCACATTGTGTGGGCCCCCGAGGACTTGCTCCCAATCCCTCTGCCTAAACCCGACCCCGTCTCCTCCATCAATTTACCTCTCCCTCCGCTCATTGCCGACCAGAGACTGAATAAACTGCGGAATTTGAAGAATGATCCGCACCCCAACGCGATGCCAGCTGATCCCCGGCTCGCCGCCAAGGCCAAAACCAGCCTCACGGGCCGGGGTGGCTACTTGGATCCATCCACAGATTCCCATGCCAGTAGCTCCGGCAAACTGGGGGATCCTCGCTTGCAAAAGAACGTCGATCCCAGACTCCACAGACTGTCGAGTGCAGACGCTCACCATGGAGTCGGAAAGGATTCCCATCCTCCCAAGTTTGACCCGCGCCTCACCAGAGCTGCTGCCAGCTCATCCCAGCCCTCGGAAGCTGCGACTCCAAAATCCGACCCTGATGCTCTGCCTCCATACGCACCCAAATTATCGTCCAGCGGCGTTAGGCTGGGATCTCCCGGCTCCATCCTGAGTGGGATCAGTTTGTATGATCCCAGGGATCACAGTTCATCCTCCGACACGGCTCCAGTCAGTTCGGGAGAGAACGGAGAGAATCAGAAAAAAAGTATTTTGAAAAATTCCAGTAAAAATGAGCCAAGTCTTGCAGAAGATGCGTCCCAGCAGAAGGCTGCCTCGAACGCAGAAAAACCCACGGAAGGATCAGCAGAAGCTACTTCAGACAAGGCAAACAGCACCGGTAAATCTCAGGCTAAACACTCCAGTGCTGCTCCTGCCGTCCATAATCTCCCAATCCAGGCTCTGTCGGGATTAATCCGGCCGCAGTACAGCGACCCCAGGCAGGTGAGGCAGCCCGGACAGGTAACGCAGGCCCCAGAGAGCGATCCCAATGGGGAGTCGGATGATAAATCCTTAAAAGATGTTTTCAAGACTTTCGATCCAACCGCTTCCCCGTTTTGTTAGCAGATGGCTTTGGAGTCTTTTTACTGTTGTGGGTATTGCAGTTCTCTGCTGTTTTGTACCTGGGTTACCTCTTTTGGCTTTATTTATTTTTAAATTATAATTCCCACCACTTTTCAGCTGCTAATCTCCAAACCACACGCAGTTCTCCAGTATGCTCGAGTGTTTGCAAAGCTGTGGTATTTTCTAGAGAATCTTTTTTCTTTCCAATTTCAGGGAGACTAATAATTGACCTGTAGAAATGAAACCAATCCCCCCAGATCGTGTTAGAGCTGAGAAAAGCACTTTCATTGTAAATAAGTCATGGAAAATTCCCAGAGCTGTGTATGTGTGAGCTGCCTTTTTCCTAACCACCACTTAGATCCGATTGCCACATTTGTATAGATCCAAGCAATATTATGTACATGAATTCCCGGGAGAGATGCCGTTCCAGGACTGCCAAACCCCCAAACTGATGGAAAACCCCACGGAAATGAATTCAGAGGAAAGCGTCGCTCCTCCTTTTCCAGTGAGTTGATGTAAGACACGGACAGTTTTTATTCCTGCATTCAATATTAGTGTAAAAGAGACTATATCACATATTGAGGATGAAAAATGTCATATCTTTTAAAATTATTTTATTCTATGCTGTACATAGAAGAAATTGTGAAGTACATAACTAGCAAAAGTAACTGTTCAAAGTGGAGAAAACTACATTGTCTAATACAAAAAAAAAGGGTTTTATTTAATTTTTTTCCACGCCTACACAATTGGGATTTAGTGCTCCGAGTTCCATTGTGGTGTTCATGTATTTCAACGTATTTTTGTATTCAGCTGCTTAATTTGTATTGCTTTTTTTGTATGGCTGTAACTGCAGTACTTGTATTCATGGTGTCTCGACGACATTTTTAACAAAACAATTAAAAAGGGTACAGTTAATTCCTGGTGACGACTCCGTGTGCATAGAGTGGTAGCTGGGATGAGAGGAACTAAAGACGGGCTTTTTGGGATCATTTGTGGGGTTTTACCATAATCTTGTACCTGATCCCGAGGTCTCTTGGAGAGAGTTGCCATTTTCCATCATGGAACATCCTGCGTGTCTTGAATTCCCGAGGTTTTGCATGGGAGAGCACAACTGTCCTCCAGACCTCTTGTCCTGCCTTTGGGGCTGCTTTTTCTGCAGAGGAAATGCAGTCATTCCCAGCCAGCTGCCTTTCCAATAAAAATGTACTGTCTGCTCCATCATCTGCTTCCCACCCCTTTGGAATGTTTCTCTGTTTTAAGTCTCTCCTTGGTGGACCTTTTCCTCTTGGTTTTCCCTTGGCCAAGTGCTTGGCCATGGATCTTTTCCTCGTTTGATGGCCAAGTCGTGTTTCCACTGGGACAGCAGAGTGTTTTGCCTTGCATGGATGAGCCAAGGGAAGCTGGTGATTCCTGCATGGCAGAGGAGGCATCTCCAAAGGCAATCATGGTTTCAGTTTGCCTTCCTGATTTGCCAAAGCATGAATTCTATTAATTTTATGATTTCTTTTGTGTTGGAAAATAGACGCGGAACTGGGTTGTTATTTTGGAGTAATCCATTAGTCCTTTATTAACAGTCCATTATTTCTTCATGTACTCACTGGTGTGGCTGGTCATGGTTTTCCTCAAAAAACCAAGCCAGCAGGGAAAAATAGTGCGGAAATAGGACACAGGTACAAAACCCTGTGAGTCCTTACAGCCTGTTGTCTCTGTGTAATTCCTTCCTTCCTTCATTCCAGCTGCTTCTCTCCTCCATCCACCTCTGCTCCCTGCTTTATCCGTTGCAGATAGCTTCCCAGAGTCTCCAGCATGCCTGCTGCTTTTCCTCAGAGTATGGAGGAGATTCCTTGCTACCACCCAAGTAATGGAATTCCTGGTCTGGGGAAGGTGGCTGGGATGCAGGTGGGACACCAGGTTGGGCTGGAATGAGTTTGCAGCCACCATGGAGGCAGTTGTGATCTGCTGTGGTGTTGGATTGTGTATTCCACAGGGGAGGTTCCTTCCCACCTCTCCTGCAGAATTCAGCATGGAGCAGCATTTCCAAATCATGATCCTGAGGCTGGGAAGGATGGATTTGGAGAGCCAGAGTACAGGAACAGCAGTGTCACCACTCTGGGATACTCTGCAAGCTGTGAAGTAGGTGATCTTGGGGATTGAATGTTCACTCTGGATAAGAGAGAATCCTGGGGCTGCGTGGGATTTTGGGAAGAAATCTGTGGGCTCAGGGGCAGCAGGTGAGACAAAATGCTCCCCACTGCTTTATTCCTGGACATGTGAAGGAGGAAAGGTTGAAAGAGCAGAAAACCTGTGCATCTCTGGATCACAGAATCCCGGAATAGTTTGGGTGGGAAAGGGACCTTAACTCATCCCATTCCACCCCCTGCCATGGGCAGGGACACCTCCGACACCTCCCAGTGGATCAGAATTCTCCAAAGCCCAGTCAAGCCCATCTCACCACCTGGGGGTAAAACACTCACCAGAAGATTCCTGGCCTCCCAGTGGAGCCTGTTCCGAGATTTTCCTGCCACAATGAAACGCTCCAGCATGAATCCTTCACACTGCAAAGTATTCCTCCTCTGCTTCCAATGCCATCGGGACAAGGAGCCCCTCTCTGGATTTACCAGTGTCTGTCCGTAACTGTATGTCCTTTCCTAGGACTGGGATGCTTTGAGGTATTCCTGCTCCCAGGGGGTTGCTCTTGCACCAGAGACATCAGGGTGGGCTCAGCCTTCGCCCCTCGAGTTTTCCGGAGCCCTAATTCATCCCGGTCAGAATTTAAAGCTGCCTTGACTCTGTGCTGTGTCAGGTTTTTCCTCCACTGCTGGCAGAAAGCAGCAACTTCTTCCTCTTCAGGGTCTGCTGAGGGTTGTCCCAAACCCTGTTGGACAAAGGAATTGCTTTAATATATCCCTGTGCATCCTAAATTATGGAAAAGTGTGGATGTGCCAGTGTGTGCGTAATCTACACGGCATCTTAATGCTTCAAAATGCTTCAGAATGCTTCAAAAGCTTCTTACAGGGAGAGGAAAGGATGTCAGTCTGAGGAAAGGGCAGTCTGTTGATAAGCAGGGAATTTTCCAAAGGGAAATTTCCAGGTCATAAGGGACTTTGGGATCTAGATGGTCAAATTTAATTAATTAATCCAGGCTGGTGTCAGCAAAGTGAAAAATGAGCAAAGAGAGGAAGTTTTAAGTTTAATAAAGCACAGGAGGAACTTTGTCACCCTTGGGGCTGATTGATCAGCAAATGGGATTCTAGAAAATGTGTATTTCCTTCAAAAAGAGATGCTGATCCCAGGAAAAGCAGTAGGATTATAGAGGAGGATGGGATTCAGGTGGAAATGCTGCCTCAGGAAAAGGCTGGTGGTGTTTGCACTTGTTTTCCAGTTGTTTTCAGGAAAAATCTGCTCTCACAGACATTACAGTCAGATCAGGTGGCTGTTGATGGCAGCTGCATGGGAAACTCTTGGGAATTAGGCTTTTGGAAATAGAGGATAGCATGGACTAATTCCAAATTAAAGGTGCTCTACGATCCAAAAATTAAGTGGGGAATGGACCAGGTAAAGGAGACTTCAAGGACAGTCAATGCCTGGGATGATGCAAGCTGGGCTTTGGACATGACAGACACAAAAGTATTCCAGGAGGAATATTTGATCCAGCTGGAGTCCCACAGCAGCCAGATCCCAGCTCCCATAGAAAGACTTGGATGAGAAGTTCCCACAGTGTGGAATTGCTGCCATCAGCCTTCACTGTTACAGAGAAACCCTTACCTGGGTGAGGGTGAGGAGGCCCTGGCACAGAGAAGCTGTGGCTGCCCTATCCCTGGAACTGCTCAAAGTCAGGTTGGATGGGCCTTGGAGCAACCCCTTCCCACCCAAATAATTCCAGGATTGATTCCATGATGAACTCACTTTGACACACGCCGCCTCGGCCGCCCTCAGGACATGCTGGACTGCTTGGATGAGGTTCTGCACGTTGCTCAGCAGCAGCTCAGAGGAGGCCTTGCTCTCCCCAGTCACTGCTTTCACCCTTCAAAGACATTCCAAAGGATTTTATTGGAAGGACATTGGACATCCTGACAGTGTTGCTATGCCAAACACAGCTTGCCCCTGCGCCATCGGAGCAGGGAAACCCATGGAGGGAAGGGAGGCCTCCAAATTGTTCCTTAACTCTTGGACAATACCCACCTCCCCTAGGACCTCTGGGGACTACCACCCACATTCCTTGGAGCAGGGATCCCTCTTGGATGACCTAGCCAAGGGGTGATCCCAGCTGCTGGCGGCTCACCTGGCCACGATGCCAAGCTGGCTGCTGATGGACTGGGTGTGCTCGGCAGCACGGAGCAGCTCCGTGGAGCATCTCTGGTCCAGGCAGCGCTTGGCGAGGATGTTCCCAAACTTAACAATCACCTGCCCATGAGAAACCATTTGCCTGGCACAGGCAACAAACTGCTCCTTGCTCTGGAACGGGATAAAAATCAATGGGACTGGGGAGAGAAGGGAAAAAAGGCTTTTCCTGCAGGACAGGGAGGGTCCAGGAGGATACATCAGATACATCTTGAGGAAAGGACAGGATGCCAAGCTCACATCCAGCCAGGAGGAAGGAATTTGGAGTATTTTGCATAAATAGAGCTGGTGCCACTCTCCCAAGAGCTGGGTGACACAGGGATTTGGGATGGAACTGGCATGATCCTAAGGGAAAACGGGAGGGATGAAATGCTGCCTACCACAATGGGGCCCTTCCTCTTCAGGAACTGAGCCATGTGGAGCATCCTCGTAGCCATGTCCTGGGTCACCTGGGACACCTGGCTGGGGCCACTCTGCCACTTGTCACAGTTTCCTCTCACCTGCTTTGCAGGGGAGAGGCTGGAAGGGCCATCCTGATGCTGTTGAGAGAGTAATGGAGCAGATTCCAAGTCTGGAACGTGTGGACATAGCAATGCCAAGTAGTCTCCTCTACCTGGGTGTTTTTGAAGGAGATTTTGGTGAGTAAAGCTGGTGGTAGAGCTGCCCACCCCCTTCTGGGTCCACTCCACCTTCCCACCAGCCCTTCTCCCTAAATCCAAAGCCCTTGGAGCTATCTCCAAATGGAATTAGGGTGTCCTGCAAGCTCACAGTTTGCAATTGATTCCCAGCACAATTAGAGCTCTAAAGTACTTTGCTGAGGGACCTAGGTCTGTGCCAAAGCCTTTCCCAGCTCCTGACATCCATGGGAATGGACTTGCTGGTATTCGCACAGGAAATGTGTGGAGTTGAGGGAGAGTGCTACAGCCCCGCTGCCTCTGAAATGGTGGATTGGGATGGATGTAGGAGAGCCTGGTGGATCAGATATCCAGGAATCCAGGGCTGCCAGCAACCTGAGCTGCCTGAGTGGCCCAGGGTCAGCCTGCTGACCTCCAGAGGCCCTGCCAGCAGCCCTCACATTCCTGCTCCATGCTGGGAGCAACAGGAATGATGGACATCCTTGACCAACACCCTGCCAGGGCAAAGAGCTCCCATACCAGCTCACCCACTTCCTGCATGGCTCCACTTGCTTCTCTGCTCCTGCATGGATGAATTCCTGCTGCCTCAGTGGGCCCTGTGGCTGGGGAGAGTCCAGCTGTGCCGTTGGGTGATCCTGAGAGGTGTTCCCACTGCCGGCATTCTCTGAGGCACTGCAGGATGTCCCTGTCGATTCCATGGATAACCCGGAGCTGTGTGACAAGGTAGTGTGCCTTGGCTGACCAGTACCACACCATGCTGTCCAGGTGGGGATCCCCAGTGCCGTGGCCGGGGTTCCCGGTGTCCCAGTGACTCCCGAAGTGCCGCCGGGCGCTCCCCACCACATCAGCTGTGAGGAGCAGGAGGTGGTCAGCCATGGACAGCAGGCTGGGCTGCGATGTAAGTAGAGCATCAGCCTCCAGAGCATCCCGGAGGGTGTTCCTGACCCACTGGACATAAGCCATGAGCTGATTTGCCTTCTCCTCAAAACCTTCTTTGCTCTTCTCCCTCTCCTCTTGGGTGCGGTTGGACAGAGCCTCTCCAGCCACATCTTGGATGAGCTGCAGCTGTTCCATGTTGACTTTTTCCATGTGGAGCAACAACGCCTTGGCCCTGAGGGCCACGTCCCTCTGCAGGAGCTCAAAGCGGATGGCCAAGCTGGCAGTAGGCACTGGGGAGAGAAGGAGGGTGTTGGACACATCCAGCAGCGCTTCCATGAGCACCTGGATCTCCTCCCGGAGCACCAGGATTTCTCTGGCACTGTGGTCTCCAGGGCAGGATAAATAGGATAGCCGGGCAGCCTCCTGCAACCTGAGAGAATTCTCAGCCACAGCAGCCAGGAGGCTCCGTGGGCCAACCTTGTTCCTCACGGCTCTGTTCAGCTCCCTCAGGAACAGGACATCCCTGCCCACAAACTGATCCATGGCATCCAGCAGGACACGCATGCCATTGGCCCACCGAACACCGTACAACTCCAGGATGGCCTTTTCCATCCCACAGGATTCCCTGAAGGATCCTGCCTTCTCCAGGAACACTTTGGTGTTCAGCTGAGCACAGGAAAACTTGGCTTGGAGCTGCAGAAAGCTCTCCTGGACATGGGAGGGATTGGGATTTTCCTTACTGCAGGCTGTGCTTGCAATGTCACCTGCCAACTGCACTGCTCCCGCTAAACCCAGCAGGGTCTCATCCAAAGCCTGCTTCCCTCTTGGAGAGTCACCCAACAGGATAAATCTAAGCACTTGCTGGGCCAGACCATTCCAAGAGCCTGCCACAGCTGCCAGGCACTCCCAAGTCTCCTGGATCCTTCCCGAGAGCCTGAGCGCCATTTGGAGCAGCCTGCCTGGAGCAGGGAGCTGCCTGGAGGCCGTTTCCGTGGCCAGGCTGATGATCTTTGGGGTCAATGCTGTGATATCCTGGTGCTGCTCCAGCACCTGGAGCTGGGGGGGCTCAGCGATGGGCAGCGCTTCCCGTGCTGCTTCCACACAGCCATCGGAGAGCTCCAGCAGGACAGAGCAAGCAGCATGAACAGTATCTATGTCACCAGCTTGGGATGCTCCCAGGAGAGCTGTGATGACAGGGTGTGTATCCCCTTTCCATGGATCCAGGTGGAAGTTAGCTGGTGAAGATGGATGACCTTGGATATCTCCTTGGAACACTGCCTCATCTGTACTGGTTTGTATCCAAGCGTGGGACAGGCTGAGCTCCAGCCCCTTTTCCACCTTGGCGCTCCACACTTGCTCACGGAGTGGGCTGAGGATCTCCGGGTGGTTGGACCCATCCAGCCCAGTTTGGACATGGAGAGCAGAGTCCATCAGGGAGCTCGCTGCCTGGGAAAAGGCATCCCGGTTTTGGAGGCAGGAAAACCTTCCTGTACTGAGGGCCATGACTGCTCCCAGCTCCAGGATGGATTTGGCCAACTGCTCCACCCACACCAGCAAACCATTCCTGAAGATGGGATCCGTGGCCCTGTCCACATGCCGGATGGTGGCTCCAACCACCCAGCGCGCCCAGCCCGTGAGATGAGCAGCATGCCAAGAGAATCCCTCGGGATCCTGGCATTCCAGCGCCACTTTGCACCATTCCTTGTGCTTTGCCAGCTCCTGGATGGATAACTCAAGGAATTCTCTCATGCCAATGGTCTCTTCAAAGCAACGCAGGAGGCTGTCAGTGGCTCTGGCCCAGGCACAGCACAGGGCCTGGAGCTGCTCTGTGGTATTCCCTCTTGTTTCCATGAGCAGTGAAGGGAAGCTTGCCAGGAGGCTCTGCAGGTGCTCCACACCCTCCCGGATTTCCCTGGCAGTTTGGGCCTTGGCACACCTGGCCAGGACCAGATCAGCCGCTTGGAGCATCTGCTGGGCCTGAGCAAAGAAGGCAGCAATGAGGGGCTGGAGCTTCCTCAAAATTCCTCCTGGTCCTGCTGGAAAACCTCCTGAACAGGCAAGGCTAAGGGCACTTTCAACCAGCTGCCTCAGGGGCTCCTCCTCGAAGAATCCCTCCAGGATTTGGCACAGCGTGGCCCTGAGCGCTGCTCGGTCCAGGTTTTCCAGTTCCTCCCTCAAGCTGTGACATTCCCGTTCCAGTCCATGTTCTCCCTGGCTCTGTCCTGGCTGTTCCTCCCTTTGGCTCATGTGGCTGCAGATGCTCCTCCTCAGCTGGAGCAGGACCCAGCAACGTTCCACCAGCTCCATCTGCAGATCCGGCCTGGATGACTCTGCCAGCAGCATTCCATGGAGAATGACGGCTTCCAAGTGTGAGCTGAATGCACCCTCAGAGAGGCGCAGGGGGTCGGGATGGGAGAGGAGAGCCTGGAGCCTGCTCACCTGCTGAGACAAGATCCCACTCCTGTCCTGTGGCTCCATGAGCAGGGAGAGGAGCTCCCTGATGGTCCTATCCATCAGCTGGAAAACAGAGTCTTGGGAGAGGTCAGCTTGGCAATCCTTGGAATGTGTCAGGGCGCCGTGCTTGGCTGTATGGATGAGTGGGACACACTTGTGGAGCAGCTGCAGGGTCTGGGCCAAGCTCTTCCCTCCAGGACAATATCCAAGTTCCTGGAGGCGCTTGGCTGTTAGGTGGCTCAGCTGGAGCACGGCCTCAGAGAAGGCCTGGAATGCAGCCAGCAGTCCTGGAGCGTCCCGGGCATCCTGCAGCACGCTCAGGCATTTCAGAAGCCAGTTGGCAGCGCCAGTGATCCTCCTCATCACGGCAGCCTCTTCCAGCTGAAGGATCTAACCAGGAAACAAGGCAAAAAAGCCGCTCGGGTCAGGAATTCCCATTCCCCCTTCATCCCTGGAGGGGGGAGGAGGTGTGGTTTGCTCTATGGATCTGCTGGAACTTCCCCCTGCTCATGTGCCTTCCCAGTGCTCCCCTCACCTTTGCTGTCTCCATCAGGGTCCTCTTGGCAGCTGCTGCCAGGTGCTCTCGGTGCAGAGGGTTGTCCGGATGCTCCTGGAGCTGGAATGCTGCCAGCACCATGTCCTGCCCAGCCTGGAGCAGGGGTTCAGCCACGGGACACATCTCCATGCTCCCTTCCTCGCCAGAATCTTCAGACAGCCTGGAGTGGAAGGACGAGGCTCAGCACTCCTGTCTATTCCTCACTCCCAATCCCACCTCTCCAGGAGGATACAGGCTCCCTGACACCTTCTCCATCTCTTCCTAGCCCCCAAATCCACCCGGGAGCCTCCCATCCACGTCACCTCCTTGCCAGAGAAGCAAGTTCTTCCATAGCTTTAGCTAATTTTCTCGCCTTTTCCCTCAAATTGGGAAAGGCTGGACAAATCCCATCTTCTCGTTCCAGGGCGAGGAGGAGGTGGTAGAGCTCCACAGCCATGGGGGAGAGAATTCCCTGGATAGCTTTGTTTTCTGTTGGGAGTCCAAGCTCAGAGAGAGAAAAAGGCTTCATGTTGTCTTGCCTGGAAAAGGGAAAAAACCCCGGGGTTAATTGGGATCCTGTGTGGAACAGTTCCCGGTTTTCCCAGCGAGCTTGGATGGGGATGGCAGTTCCTGGCTTGGGAAGTGCTCCCGGCTTTAATTTCGCCCAGCCCTGAAACCAGGTCACTCACCTGGAATTCCTGGGAGACCGGAACCGGGATTTCCTTTCCCGGAGGATCCTCCCAGGCTGTTCCCGGCACTCACAAGGAGGGATCCGGGACAGGGGAGCCGGGGGGAGCGTGAGGTCTTTCTCCGCCAGTTCCCGGGACGCCATGCGGGACGTTCCCATGGGAGCCGCGCCGGGATGCGCCACCGTCGCCATGGAGATAACGGGCGCGTGGCAGTGGCGCTCCGCCGCGCGCCGGCCGCGGGGCACGCCGGGAGTTGTAGTTCTGCGCGTTGTTCAGGGTTATGGGATTCCCTCTGCCCGGGTGCGCAGGGGGGGGATCAGGCAGGAATAACACTCCTTCCGGGGGCGTTTTTGAACAACTCAAATGCGCGCTCAGGTAACGGGGGCTGGACACAGATGACCCTTCTCCTGATTGCCTTTAGTGTGGGGTAGTCCCAGGAAAGCGTAGCCTACCTCCCGGGAATCTGAGCTTCAGCTGTCCTGCCTTGCAGGTGAGGCAATTCCCTGGAAACTCCCAGAGAGACACAAATGACCTTCAGAATAAGGATTGACCTGACACAAATCCCACCGCCAGCACTAAGCTGGGATCCCGCTCCCATTCCCTCGGCATCAAGCACAGCCACCTTTTGAGTTAGCTCCTGAAGGAATTTCCCCTTTGGGAACAACTAGAGCTCCGCGGCTGCGCGGGTCCCACCCGCCGGGAGGAGCCGCTCATCGCAGATCCCCGCCGGATCCCGGATCCCGCATCCCGCATCCTTCGCGCGCCCCGCCCCGCCCCGCGCACGCGCCCGCCGCGCTCCCGGTGCCGCGGCGGAGGAGGAGGAGGAAGAGGAGGAAGAAGGAGAGCCCCAAAAGTGGGAGCGATGGACAGCGCCGGCAAGGAGCGGGAGGCCGTGCAGCTCATGGCGGAGGCCGAGAAGCGGGTCAAGGGCTCGCACTCCTTCCTCCGGGGGCTCTTCGGGTGAGCGGCTCCCGCGTCTCCCCTGCCCGGATCCTACATCCCCCTTCCCATGTCCTGCTCCCCCCTTCCAGTCTCCGGCATCTCCCCCCGCTTCCCCGGCTCCTGGATCCCCCTCTCCAGCTCTTGCCCCCTTCCAGCCCCTTCACACCCCCATTCCCAGCTCCCGCTCCCCTCCAGCTCCTGGATCACCCCCTGGCCCCCCTCCCATCTCATATATCCCTTCCTTCCCCATCTCCTCCATCCACCCCTTCCCGACCTCTTACCCCTTTATCCCAACTCCTGCCCCCCGGTGAGGGTGAGGGTCTTCCTTATCCCTGCCAGGGCACGGGACTGGGCGCACGGAGCCCTCCCATCCCCGATCCAAACCCAGATCCCCCTGGAGCAGCCCCTCCTGGCCATCCATGGCCACAGGGATGTGACGAGCGCGCTCGGCCTCTGCGGCTCCTGTCCCCTCCCCGCGTCCGGCCCCGCGCTCATCCCGGCCTTATCCCGGGGGGAGTCATCTCCCGGCATCCCCGGGATTCGCCCTGGCAGGGATGGGCTCTCTCGAAATCCCAGGGAACACCCGGCACCCCGGGGCTGCGGCTGGCATTATCCCAGAAAATGGCAGAGCGTCCTTTTCCCTGGGCCTGGCTGCTCCAGCCTCGCTCTTCATGGGGGTGTGTCTGGAAAGGGGATGGTGCGGCCACCTCAGTCCTGCTTTTCCTTAGTATTTCAAGGAAAGGACATTCCCGGAGCGATGCTCTGTGAAGGCCGGGAGATTTTTATCCATCAGCCCAGAAAAATCGGCTGCAGCCGCCCTAAAATCCACAAGTTTTAAATAGAAATTCCTCTCCGGCCTCTGGCAGATTAATCAGTCAGGGCCTGCTCCCCGGGCATAATCCGGGTGGCAAATTCCTGAAAATCCTTAGAGGGAACAGTCAGAGATTTCGAAAGAGGAATTTTTAATTTTCAGGGCTAAAAACAGAGAAAAAAAA
>VYXD01005613.1:139720-154511 GCA_013397195.1 Hylia prasina
TGCGGGGGGGGGGGGGGGGGGGGATCCTTATTGCTGGATCTCACCAGGCTGGATTGTGCTTACCTTTCCCAAAGTTCTGCTCACAGCTTCAGCTGAGGAATTGCTGGGGGAATGCTACAGGAACAGGCAAAGAAATGGGAGAAGGAATGGGAAAAGCTGTGGGTTTTTCCACTGGGAAGCCCATCCCGAGGCTCGAAGCATTAAACCATAGCAGTGATTTGCTGTTCCAAAAAACCAGGAGTCAGCCCAGCTGGACAACGCTCCAAGGCTCCTTCCCTGCCCAGAGGAAATCCCCCAAATCCTATTCCACTAAAAATGGAGCAGGAAAAGCCTCTGAACTGAGCCTTTTCAGCACAGCTCCTTTTCCCAGACTATTGTAGGAGATATTCTGGTCTCCTAAGTGCCCAATTCCATGGGAGCTGGAGCAGCTGGGAAGGTCAGAACTCACAGGATCCAAGTGCCAGGCTGCTCCAGTTTCCATGGAATTGTAAAAACCCAGGAAGTAGCATTTGGCTGCCACCTGCCCCTTTTTGCTGCTCAGGGACTCCAGACTCCTGGAATGAAAACTCCAAAGCTGCTCCCACTCTTTGGGATCTTTGGCAAAAGCAGAGAGAAACCAACATTTCCTGAAAAGCAAATTTAGCCAGACTTTTCCTGGATGAAATTCCACTGGGGAAAATGCAGTGAATGTCATGGAGAAACATCAGTTCTCCTGACTGTCCATGTGGCACTGAATTCCCTGGAAAACAAACCTGCACCACCAAGGTACCTGAGCCACCCCCTGAATTCCCAAGGAATCAACTCCCACAAACTCCCTGGTGTGGTGCCATCCTGCCCAACCATCAAGAGATGGAGCTGGGGAAGGAATTTCCAGAGGAAAGCTGGAAATCCACTCTTTCCCAGCCTCCCTCAGGCCAAGGACTGTACAAGGGGTGCAGCCTAAGGATCAGGAGGCAATCTCGAATTATTCCATGTTTACCAGGGCATGGAGCTGGGGCTGCCCAGAGTCTGTCTGCGTGTGGAGTACAGTAAGCTCTCCCAGCAAGGATTCCTGTGCTTCGGAGGCCTTGCAGTCCGTGCTGGAATTCCCGCTGCCCGGCACTGCTGCCAGGCTCTGGTAGGGGCTGTTCTCTGGGAAGGACAGCAGCTTTTCTGGGATTTTGGGGGACACCTCGTACTCCTCGTCGGGAAGCTCTGTTTTGTGCCCCTCGTCGTTCTTCACAGCTCCTTCCACGATGACGAGGAAGGACTTCCAGGGGGTGTTTTTATCATGAATCTGCAAAGGAATAACCAGGAGAGGGAAGGTTGGATATGGGATGACAAAAAGTTTGGATCAAGCTTGTATTTGACGTTGGTAGAAAAGGGTTTTGTTTTAGAGTCATGGAATGGGTTGGAAGGGACCGTAAAGATGATCCAGTCCCACCCCCTGCCACGGAGAGGGACACCTTCCCCTGTCTCAGGTTGCTCCAAGCCCCATCCAACCCGGTTTGAACAATTCCACGAACGCAGCACCCACAGGGTTTTTGGGACCGTGCCAGGGCCTTCCCCGCCTCCCAGGGANGTGGTGCCGCTGCAGCGCGTTCAGCTGCGTGAACTGCTTCCCACACTGGTCACAGCAGTACGGCCGCTCCCCTGGGAATGTGGGCAGAGCAGAGCTGCTGTGCCTCGGGAATGCCCAGCAAGCCCTGGCTGGGAGGGAAGGGTCAGGGAAAACATCCTGGTGGTACAAATGCTGTCACATCGCAACCCGTCTGGAGGCAGCAGGTTCCTCCCATCCAGCTGTGGTGCCACTGCCTTTTTACACGGATTTTCCATCAGAGACTCAAGTCCTGCCCAGAATCCAAGTATTCCTTTCCCTTACTCGCTCTTCTCTGAGCAAGAACCCCTGAGCTGCTCCCAGCCCCGGGATCGCTCCAAACACACCACCAACTCCCTGTTTGGAAATGGATCCCATTTTCCTCCTTCCATGGATAAACCTTTGGAGCTAAACCAGAGCTCTCCGACACCGATGATCATGCCAGGTTATTAAGGTATCTCCACAGCCTGTGGAAGCATTCCAGGGAACTGCTGTCACTCAGGGCTAGTGGGAGAAGGGGAGAACATGACACATCAAGCAGTGCAGATGGGGAAAATCCTGGCTGGGACTCGGTTGCTGGAAGATTGCAGTGGTGAGGGGCACGTATCCGAGAGAAGGGGCACATCCTACCTGTGTGGACTTTGATGTGCTGGTACAGGGAATTCCGCTGGGCAAAGGTCCGGAAGCAAACCTCACACTTGAAGGGCTTGGATCCCGTGTGGATCCGGTTGTGGTGTTTCAAGTACTCCTTGGAGGCAAAGCTCTTCCCACAGGTTTCACACATGAAAGGCCTTTCCCCTAAAAATGGGGAGGAAGGAGGATGAAACCAGCAGCGCTTTGGGAACGCTCTTAAATATCCCACCGAAATTCCGGAGCGTATCCTCATTGTGGGAACCCTTGAAGGTCACCCAATTCCAAACCATCCCACGGCAGGGACACCTTCCCCCATCCCAGGCTGCTCCAATCCATTCCTAACCTGGCCTGGAACAAGTCCTGGGATGGGGAATCCACAGCTTCTTCGGGAAGACTGTTCCAGGGCCTGACCACTCTCATAGGGAGGAATTTCTTCCCAAAATCCAATTTAAATCAACCCTCCCCCAGCTTAAAATAATGGGATATGCCTGGGAACCTTTGTCAGGCAAATCCCACCTAAGAGAGGACAATGTCTCGTTTTATCCACAAAAACACAGATAAAAAGCAGCTTTTTCTGAACGCAACAGTTTCCCTGGAACGTCTGGGATTGGATTTTCCCAGTTTTCCAGCCTCACCTGTGTGGCAGCGCCTGTGGTAGATGAGCATGTGGTTCTGGGTGAAGCGGGCCCCACACTCATCACACACAAAGGGCTTCTCCCCTGTGTGGATCCTGCAAGGAAAAAGGAACGTTCAAACTCCGGGATGAGCCTTTTCCTCATTCCCACTGATCCTTATTGCTGGATCAAGGCCCACATCCAAAAATGTTACGGTAAAACCGAATTTTTCAAGGTGAAACACAGCCAAACTCAGAAAATTCTTTCCAGGCTGCGGTGCCCAATCCTTTGGGATGTGAGGGAAAGCTTCTCAGGGGGTAGGGATGGCTGCTTTTCCTGGAGAGGCACCTCCCCGTGGCAAAATATATCCCAAAGGATGAGGAATTCCCACCACCAGCAGCCACCGCACCCAAATGAAGGCAGCATTCAGTTTCCAGGGTCCAAAATTCCTCAGAGGACTCTGGGAACAGAAAAAGAATCAGGCTGAACCTCTCAGAGAGGATTTTTTTCCCCTCAAAAAATTTCTCTGGCCCGAGATAGATAAAATAACCGACAATATCAGGTTAAACCCCTCAGAGAAGATTTTTACTCTGATAAAATTCTCTCTTTCACGAGACAAGGTAAAATGACTAATAAGATCAGGTTCGGGCCCCTCAGAGTTGATTTCTGCCCTGATAAAAACACCTTCAGAAAAATAAAACTGACAAAATCAGGCTCAAGCCCTCGGAGTGGATTTTTTGCCCTGATCAAAATGTCTGCCCTGAGACACACAAAATAACTGATAAAATCAGGTTAACTCCCTCAGAGATGATTTTCGCCCTCATGAAAAGGGTTCTGCCCTGAGATAGGTAAAAAAAGGGATCAGATGAGGTTAAAACCCTTCAAGTCTACTTCTACCCTGATAAAAATGCCCTCAGAAAGATAAAATTGATAAAATCAGGTAAAAAACCTCTCAGGGACGATTTTTCCCTTATCAAAATGCCCTGAGGTAGATAAAATACTGAGAAAACCAGGTTAAAACACCTCAGAGATTGTTTCTTCCCCTGATAAAAACGCCCTGGGACAGATAAAACCCAGAAGGGGCCAGATCAGCCCCGCGTGGGTGATGTCGGTGAGGCGCCACCTCCTCCTGTTCCCAGATCCATTGTTTTCCCTGCTTCACCCCCGAATCTGGTGTTTTCCCATTGAAAACCCTGCCAAATCCTTCCCAAATATTTCTATGTTTGTGCTGAGTCTAAGGATACGCTGGCGGAATCCCACCTGGATTTCTCCACAGCACAGGCCCGGCCCACGCGGGATACCAAGAGGAAACAGGGACGTGGGAGGCCCTGGGGACCGAACCCTGACAGGAAAACGGGGATTTGGCAGGCCTTGAGCCCGGGGGAAAGCCGCTCCTACCTCATGTGGGTTTTCAGCGCCGAGGGCTGGGAGAACTTTGCCTGGCACTCGGGGCAGCCGTAGGGCTTGTGCCCCGTGTGCGTCCTCTCGTGCAGCCGCAGCGCCGTCCTGGAGCTGAGCCCCTTGCCGCACTGGTGGCACTGGTGGCGCTCCCCTCCGCCCTCGTGCACCTGCAGGACGTGCCTCTTGACGTCCTTCTTCCTCTTGAAGCGCTTGGCGCAGAGCTCGCAGGGGAAGCGGCGCTCGCTGCTGTGCACGTGCCGCTGGTGGCTGCGCAGGTTGCAGCGGTTGGCGAAGGTCTGCGCGCACGTCTCGCAGCGGAACTCCAGCGCCGAGGCGATCCCGTGGCTCTGCTGGATGTGCTTCAGGAAGCTCTTCTCGTACAGGAACTCCTTCTGGCACGTGCCGCACTTGAAGGCGCCGCCGCGCCTCTTTCTGTCCTCCTCGCCTTTGGGGGCGTTTCCCGGGGAGGTCTCCTCGGCTCTGCCGGGGTTCTCCTCCTGCTCCCGCTCGCCCTCCTCGCCCTCGGGCCGCTTCTCCTCCTCCTCGGCGCTCCGCTGCTGCTCCCGCAGCCTCCGGGTGTATTTCTTCTTCGGGATCTCCACGAACACCTTCCTGCCGGCCAGCCGCCCGCTCACCCTGCGGATCTTGGCGTAAGGAGCCTTCAGCACTTCCTTCTTTTTGTCCATCTTCTCCTTGGATTTGGCAGCCGGCCCCTCAGGAGATGCTCCACGGCCAGGCGCGGCTACGGAAGAATCCAGAGGCTCCCTCTCGGCCTCCGACGCAGGAACGGCGCTCGTGCGGGCGGCGCTTTCCTCCTCGGAGTTCTGTGATTCCGAGAAGTTCTGCAGCTCCAGCAGCACAGATTCCAGCATCTGCTTCTTCAGCTGGAAGCAGGTCTCAGAGAGATCCAGGCACTTGAGCTTCTCGGCGATCTCCAGCATGCGCTGCACTCTGTCCTCCTCCACCTCCACGCGCGCCGTGTACACAAACTCCAGGAAGGAGGCAAAATCCGCCACCTGCACCTCGTTGAGGAACACGTTGCTCCGGGGGCCATCCACGGGTTTCTCGTTGAGGAAAACCTCCTTGAAGAACTTGCTGGTGGCGGCCAGCACGGCCTTGTGCGCCGGGAACTCGGCGCGGACGCCCTGGTACTCCACGCTGACCGTGACGTCGCACAGGTGGCCCAGCAGCCGCAGCTGCTGCATCTCGTTCAGCAGGTTGATGGGGGAGGACTTGGATTCCAGCAGAACGGGAGCGCCTTCCATCGTTCTTCTCCCTGCTAACGAGAGCTCGCGTCAGCCAGCGGAATTTCGCAGGCTTGTGGTTTCGCTTTCGTGGCATTGCAGAGGCTGGAAAGAGCTCCGAGATCGTTTAATTCCATCTTGGACCAATCTCCAGCTCCTCAACAAAACCTTGGAGTGAGTGAATCTGAGCTCAACTCCCAACCCTGATTTTCCATGAAACCCTTTGGGCAGTCAGAAGCTGGGAGAGGGCTGGAGCAAACAGAGCTGGATCCAAGTTAAGGCATCTGGAATTAAGGAATGACTCCTGGCCTCACAGGGCAATAAAAGGAAGGCAAGATTAGGCAGAAGTTACCTGCAATCCTAAAAAAACTGCCTGAAATGCTTTCCACAAAAAATTCCAAGCTCTTATGTGAAGGATAATGGTATTCACACACCGAAAATCCCCAAAATGATGGGAATTCCTCAAAATGGACTCACAGCCTGCACATTTTGAAGGCCCATTTCCAACCTTCCACTGGGCCCTTTCTGCCGGAAATGTCTGAAGCTGCTCCGAAGTTCGTAAAAGAGCAGAAGTTTTGGGGTGTTTTCCCAAATGTCTGACCCCAGAACAAACGTTATTTCTACAGATTTAAAGGTGCCCCGAGGAATCTGTTGAGTCTAACCCTGCTCCTACCAGAATCTGAGCAGTTTCTTTCCATGTACTGGGAATTGAGTGACGTCTCACCCAATGCTTTATAAACGATCGGTGATACCAAATTGCCACCTTTTTACCCCAATAAAATGATTTTTAAATACTTCTTGTGTTACTTCACAACTACCCTTCTCATTCCCATTGAGCACTGTCTACTTCCCAGGAATACCTCCCCTTCCAGAGGCAAAACTGGCTGGAAAAAGGCAAAAAGCTCCAGCCCAAAGAGAAATGGGGAAAGAATTCCCAGGCGGCTGTTGCTGAAGTCCTGGAGAATCCCACCCTGCCCACTTCCAATCCTATTTGCAAAGGACCCTGGATCACATGGAAATGCTGGGGTGGGGGAAAAGACGGGGGGAAAAAAAGGGAGAGGAAAGGAGGGAAACAAGGAGGGGAAGGTGGGGAGAAGAGAAGGGAGGGGAAATGAAGGAGGGGAAAGAGGGGCAAAAAGAGGAGGAGAGGGAGGGAATATGGGGAAAGGAGGGGAGCAAAAGAAGGCGGGCGGGGCCAGCCCGCCACGGCTCCCGCACTCACGCGGTTCCCGGCCCGCTCCCGGTTTGTTCCCAGCCCGTTCCCGGACGCCGCTCCCGCTCAGCCCCGGGCGCGGCCGGAAGCGCTGACGCGCCACGACCCTTGCAGAGGCGGCGGCGCACCGGAAGTGACGTACCCGGGCGCAACGAGTGTTGCTAGGCAACGCGGCCTAGCCCGACCCCCGCTCCGGCACTCCCAAATCCCAGCGTTTTCCCCGGGGAAATCCGGACGAATGAAGGAAGGACGGGCTGGACGGCACTGACGCCTTTATTAAAGGAGGAACTGGTGATTTACAGCTGCGGCGCCGCGCTGCGTTTCTATAAACACACACCCTGCCCTGAGCATTCCCAGTGGGATGCTCCCACAGCCTTGGGAAAAATAAACCTCTGGACAGATGCAAGCATTTCAGTGGAATAAATACCCTCATGAGGAATGACCTCTTTACTACCGGTAATGCACCTCCCGAGGCAGCTGCAGTGACCACTGGGAACGATTCTCTCCATTCCAAAGGATAATTCCCATGGTTCTGCCTCAAACCGCCCATTTTTGGGGCTAAAACTGACTTTATAAGTACAAAAGGGAGGGCTCAGTGTCCCCAGTGTCCCCAGCCCCGGGTGTCACATGTGCTGCTGCTTTAGCACTTTCTGCCTTATACAGTTTCCCGTGGTCAACAGACCAAATTTCCAGCGCGGGTTCTCCTCCCAGATGCGCTCCTGCTAAAGTCTCTATTTTGGACCAATTGTGGTCTTTTTTGTCTGTGAGGTCAATCAAGAAGCTTCTCCAGTGAGCATTCCGGTCATGGATCTGGGAAAAAAAAAGGGAGTGGAAGACAGGAAAACAATTAGATCTGATTTTTAACTGCCAAATATTTAACTTTATCCAGAGCTAAATCCAACAATTTTGGGATAACTCCACGACCCTGCACTCCAAGTCTCAACTCAAACACAAATAAGGCTCTTTTGCCAACTCCATGCAAATTTCTGGCTCTGCTGCCATGGAATGCTTCCAAAATCAGCTGGAATTTCAGCACACAGGCAGAATATTGACTTGGAGTTGGAAGGGAACCTCCTGTTCTGTCTTTGCTGTCACTTCCAGGACTTGGAGGTCACTGGGAAGAGCCGAGCTCAGCATTTTCCAGCAGAACACTGGGAATGTGTGAATTCCTGTTCATGTGCAGCACAAGGCTGGATAAACCATCCTTTCACGGGGCTGGAATGAGGGTTAAAGCATTGGAGACTCTGCAGTTAATCCACAAAAAAAAATCTAAAATCCTGAGTCCTTCCTCAAACATTTTCATGCAATTTTTTAGGAAAAGAGCTTGGAGATGATGATCATCAGGAAGTGCTGCATCCAGTCACTTCCAGGGATGGTGACTCTTCCTCTAGGACTGGGAGACGACTGGATTGGCAGCCCGCAGTGGGAGCTGCTGTGTCCTTGGAGGAAAATCCCACAAACTTCAGGAACAGCTTTTAAGATGGCGGCTCACTACCCTGCCCTGAAACTCATCCCTAGCACAGCCCCCTCCCTCTGAGGGCTGGAAATTCCCGCTGCCAGGGTGACACCGGCGCCCTGCAGGTGGCGTTGAGGAGCGGGAAGATCCTGTGGGATGTCCTACCGCCGCGTGTCGGCGCAGGGTGGACATGTCAGTGAAGGTCCTCTCGCAGGCCCGGCACTTGTAGGGCTTCTCTCCGGTGTGGATGCGCTGGTGCCGCCGCAGAGCTCCCTGCTGCGTGAAGGCCTTCCCACACTGCTCACAGAAATAGGGACGGGTCTCTGGGAATAACGATCCCAGCAAACACAGCGTTAGGAGCGGGTAGCACACAGCAACGGGCACTTCAGCCCCTTCCCTGGAAGCGTCCAAGGCTAGACGGGGCTCAGAGCAGGCTGGGAGAGTGGAAGATGTCCGTGGCAGGGGGTGGAATGAGATGATCCCTAAGGTTCCTTCCAATCCCAGCCATTCCATGATAAATATTTCCCAGCACCTGCTAAGGCTACAGCCGTCCTCTACTCCAAATTCTTTCAGCTGCACAATCCAGGCCTCAGTTTTTTAGGATGCCATACAACACTCCCATGAGCCAGGGTCAGGGCAAGCCCTGCTTCCCAACAGAATTCCCATCCCTGGAAGTGTCCAAGGAATGCCTGGAGTTTGTACTCAGTGCTCTGGGCTGGTGACAAGGTGGGGACTGGGTACAGCTTGGACTCGACGACCTCGGAGCTCTTTTTCAACCACAATGATTCCGGGATCCCCTAATTCAGCAATGGCATGAAATGTCCCCATCCACACTGGCAAGTACCACAAAGCCACCATTCCTTTTCCCAGCCTCAGAATTACCTGCATGGACGTTGCTGTGCTGGGCCAGGGAGGCTCTGAGTCCGAAGGTTTTCCCACAAACCTCACACCTGTAGGGTTTGGCTCCCAGGTGACAGCGCTTGTGGCACTTCAGGTACTCATTGGTGGCAAAGTGCTTCCCGCACACATCGCACCCAAAGAGCCGCTCTCCTGAGGGAAGAGAAACTGGACATTGGGAATTGTCCCAGATGAATTTTGTCCTTCAGAGTTGGTCTGCAAATCACAGAACCCGTTTGGAAAAGACCTCCAAGGTCATCAAGTCCAACCTGTGCCCAATCCCCCATATTCAGCTGTCCCCTGAGCACGTTCAGGCATGGGGACTCCATCCCATTCCAATGCCTGATTACTCTTTCCATGAAGGAGTTCTTCCTGATATCCAACCTGAACCTCCCCTGACACCACATGAGGACATTCCTCTCATCCTATCACTTATTCCTTGGGAGCAGAGCCCAAATTTCCCCTGGCTCCTGTCAGGGAATTGTGTAAAGCAGCCAGTCCAGAGCCTCCTTTTCTCCAGGCTAAAAGTCCTTCTATCCCTATGAATTCCTTCCTAGTACTTGGATACTCTTCCATGAGTTACAAAAAAAAAAGGGGCATTTATTTCATATCTCAGCAATAAAACAGGAGAGGGATGGGAAAAGCACCTGGGATATTTAATTCCCACCTGTGTGCGTCCTTTTGTGGCTGTTGAGTTTTCCTTTGTTGGCGAAGGAAGCACCGCATTCCTCACAAATGTAGGGCTTCTCCCCAGTGTGCGATCTAACGGGGGCAAAACACCTACAATTAGTAATTAATCAGGTCTTGAGCCCTAAAATACTGTATTTGGAAAGATGTTTGGGTTTTAACTGTAGTGAGAAAAGGAAATTCTGCTCCCTCAGAAAATGGAGTGTGTCCAGGTACAGGCGCTATGATCCAGGAGTAAAACTCCCATTTAAAATTTACCTTTTAAAATTTACAATTCCCATTTAAAATTTACCTTTTCCTTTTTTTACTTTCAGGCCTTACAAAATCCATCTTTTTTTCCCAGGCAGCTCAGAGCATGGGAAAGCAGAAAGAAAAGAAAATGACAGAGAATCAGAAAAATCTGAGCCTAATGTTCGGTCTTAACTTATTCCAACCCAAACAGGATAACGTCCAAAATCATTCCTGATTTTGATCCATCAGGACAAAGGATTATCATCAAGCTTGCTCTGGAGAAAGATGGGAAATTCCACAGGATGATTCACTCTCCCCTGGGAGAGGACACATCCACACAGGGAGCAACTCATCCCGTCAAGCTCCAGCTGAGCGGCGTGGACTTGGGAGTTGCACATGGAGATGAAATCCCATGGCAATTTCTTGCTCCAGGAGCAAGCACGGCTCAGGATCCATTTATCCAGGATCCCTGACTCACTCTTCATCACAGAGGGCCATCGTGGGATTTTAGAGCCTGTCCCAAATGACAGATATTTCTTGCAAGTTTGGACAGGGTATCCATGTCGAAATCCCGACCATGGGAAACGCAACATGGGAGCCAAAGCCTTTGCGTAAGAGAATTAATCACGGATCCCACTGAACCCAATGTCCTTGTGTTCCTGCTCTAAGGGGCAAGGAATGGGCACGGCTGGAAGCTGACCTGGTATGGATCTTGAGCTGGGAAGGCTGAGCAAACCTGGAGTGACACACGCCACACTCGTAGGGCTTCTCCCCGGTGTGCGTCCGCATGTGGAACACCAGCGCCGTGCGGGAGCTCAGGATCTTGCCGCACACGGAGCACAGCGGCCGCTTGGCCCTGCCCTCGTGCTTCCGCACGGAATGAGTCCTCACATCCCGCTTCCTCTTGAAGGTGGCCTGGCAGAGGCTGCAGGAGAACCTCCTCTCCTCGCTGTGCACGCAGGCACGGTGCTCCTTCCAGCTCGTGTAGCTGGCGAAGGCCTTGCTGCACACCTCACACCGGTACGCTTTGCCGGGCAGGCTCTGGTGCAAATCCCGGCAGTGATCCACGTATTTTTTCCGGGAAACAAACTGCTCCTGGCACTTGTCACAGTGGATCACGTAGAGGGACTTCTTGTTGGCCACACTTTTACTGGCCTTCTTTAGTTTGAACCCTGGCTCAGGTTCTTTGCTGTCCTTCTCTGTTGAGGCTTCATCCTCCTCCTCAGAACATTCTTTGTTGTCCCTACTTCCTTCAACTTCTGAGTATCCCATGGCATAATCTCCCTGCTCCTCGCCTTTCACATTCATTCCACTTTCATCTTCATTCCCTCCTTCAGCTTCCTGGGATTCCTCTTGCTCCGTCCTCCTTTCTCCTTCAGCAACGGATGAATTCCCGGGATCTTCCTCACACCCTGAGGTTCCTGGTGTCCCATCCCAAGTCTCTCCATCAGGATCTTTGTCACAGCTTGTGGGGTTTGAGCCATGTGTAGGTGGAACCACCATCCAATAGACAGGCAGGAGTTTCCTGTCTTGCCCAGACTCATGGATTTTCCTGTTAAAAATGGAGCACAACTTCAGTAGGTTTAATTGCAACTCATTAATTGTTTCAATTCAGGCCTTGGGGAAGAGTCCTTTCCTTTGAACTGTTCCTTGCATCATTTAAGATATTCCCAGCATGTTTGGAAAGCCTACAAATAGGGAGAGTTTGGGAAGAGTTGGACTAGGTAATTAAAGACAATTAAAATGCCTCGGTTCATTAAAATCTGTGTTTTTCACCTGATCTGGAATGCAGGATGGACTCTTCCTCCCAGGCCATGAAATTATGGATTTGAACCAAAGGAGATAGAGATTAAATGCCCAGATAGAGACACAAAATTCCTATTTAGAACCCCAATTCTGAGGATGCCAAAGAAATCTGGTTGCACAAGTTGCCCTTAATCCAATGCAAAATTCCCTAAATTCCCCATCTGGGGGACCTCAATCCAGTCATCCGCACTGCGAGGCCGAGAGAAAAATCCCGATTTCAATAGGCTTCAAGTCAGATCCAAGGAATTCTGGAACTAAGGCAGGGAGGACTCCAGGAATGATTTATCCCGGAATCCCAGGGAAGCACGTTCCCGGGAGTGCCATACCTGAGGTGGGAGGTGCGGGCAGCCCTGTGGGAGAAGCTGGCAGGGCAGCGCTGGCACCGGTAGGGCCTGTCCCCGGTGTGTGTCCGGATGTGCCCAGCCAGGCCAGACTTGGAGCTGATGGCCTTGTCACAGTAGGGACATGCCTGGGATTCCCGCTTCCGCTCCTGCCCCCTGCAGAGGGAATGGCCATCCTTGTTTTTCAGGCTGGCGATATCCACACCCAGTCTGCTCGGGGAATGTGTCTTGTTGCACTTGGGCAGCTTTGCCGGCCTGGATTTTGGGGCTGGAAAAGCTGTGGCCTCCTGCTCCAGGCCTCCTGCTTGGCCTCCAATGAGCTCATAGCCGGGCAGCAGCTCCTTATGTTTCTGCCTATCCCAAAGGTTCCTCTGCACGGGAATTGCCACGATCTGGGAAGAGTTCCTGGGGTTCTCCTCTTGCGGGATGCAAGGCCACTGCGATCCCCTGTTTTGACCCCTCTGCCCTTTCAGGTGGAGGCTCAAATCCAAGCCCCTCCTGCCCTCTGCCTTCACTTCTTCACAGATGTCAAGCAAATCCTTGCATTCCAGCCTTTCCGCTATTTCCTTCATCCGCTGGAGTTTTCCCGCCTCAATCTCCACCTCTGCCGTGTACACCAACTCCAGGAAGGAGGTGAACTCCTCGGTGTAGATGTCCTGCAGAGTCACTGTGCACTTCTGGGTGTCCAGCATCTCCTGGTGCAGGAAGAGCCCCTTGAAGTAGTTGCTGGAAGCTGCCAGGACAGCTTTGTGAGCTAGGAATGCCTCCTGAATTCCCAGGTGCTGGGTGAGGACTGTCACGTCGCAGAGGTGCCCGAGCCGGTACAGGGAATGCAGAGCCCTCAGGAGGTTGGGAGCAGCAACCTTGGACTTCATCAGGATTTTCCTTTTCTCCATCCTGCCAGAAGAAACAGAAAAATGCTGGCATGATTTTTCCTATCTTTCTATTCAAGTATCACAGGGAAAGCCCAGTGGAATTCCATGCCCTAATTCCTTGTTCACCCTGCACAAGTGGAATTGTAGAACCTCTGAGGTTGGAAGAGACCTCCAAGCTTTCACCACCACCTGAACTAAACCATCTCCCAGGAGCAGGAAGTTGAGGGAATGTGGGCATAAGCGCATTGCCTATATTCTATTGGAAAAGGATTGCTCACATCCATATACCTACTGCGTAATTCCCACAGCTAGCAGGGATCTCTGCAACATTCCCAATGCAACACCTGCCAACTATTCGCACATGGAGACACAACCCCAGCCCACTGGAAGCAGTGCAGATCCAGAGGTTCAGCTCCAAAATCCACATGAGCTTCCAGCCCATCTGCTGTCTCTGTGTATTCCAGCAGGAAATCCTGGTTTGTGTGCAGTGCTTAGAGAAATCAATGAGAGCAACACGTGCTAATTGCCTGCTGCTCCTTTGCGAGATTCCCATCTGCGATAAGATCCCCATCTGTGCTCCCACAGGAGCTCCTCTAACACCAGGATCTGACATGGAGCCCAATGGGAGAGATAAGTTCCAAGATCATCTCCGAGTTCAGCTGCTTCTGGATTAAACCACCCCAGCAACTGAAGCATCTTTCTACAAATCCATCGCTTCCCACCATTTTTTCCTTCAGAAAAAAAATGAGATTTGTATTTTCTGTTCCCATTTGGAAACTGATCTTTAGTTTTCCGAAGCGCTGCCAAATCCTTAAGTCTCCAAAACACTCACTCCAACAAAACCCCCATTTCCTCCCCATTTTATGGGTTTGTTTGTAACTTCTTTCCAGCTTTTGCTGTAGCAATTTGGGAATAAATACTTTAAAAATGTGCCCACGTGTGAGATTTGCAGAAAGCATAATTAATCCACGAGATTATTTGCAAAGACACTTTGATTGCATCAGAACTGAAGCAAAACACAAACTATATTTCAATTCAATTGTGTCGTTCTGATGAGGAATTGGAATCAGTGCAACTGGAATTGGTACAACTCCTTTAAAAAATAAAGCCCAACAGTTGGCCTGAAACTCCGAGAAAATATTTATATTTGTATATTTTTATAATCTCCATTTACCTGCTGGAAAAATTTCTATTTTATCCACCTGAAAAATCTCCGTTTATGCTCCAGAGCATCCCTATTCATCGTCCAGAATCAATCTCCATTTACCCCCCTGATCTCCATTTATCCTCTAGGAAAATCCCCATCTATGCTCCAGGAAAAATCTCAATTTGTGCTCCAGAAAAATCTCAATTTATGTGTTTTTTTTTGGTTTTTTTTCCTCCAGCAAACTGCTAGCCAAATTCCTAAAGTTTGGGGGTTTTGTTTTTTTTTGGTTTTTTTTTTTTTTTTTTTGAACACAAAGCGTTTGGATTTCCCCCTAACCACATTACCTTCGGGACACCCCTGGAAAGGCTCCTCCCCCGAGGAATTCCAGGCCGGCACAGCACCAACGCTCACCATCCTCTGGGAATGTCGCCGCGCCGTGTTGTTCCTTGTGCCACTGGCACGGCCGGCATCATCTTCTGGCTTTTGAGTGCAGCCACAAGATTTGTATCTGTGCGCAGGTATCTGGGAAGCGCTGCAAGGAAAGCGGAGATAAGGAATGTTTCTCCCAGCCCTTGGCATAAGCGGGCGGCTCAGCGCGCCGGGACATGAGGGGCGGTCACCTGTGCGCTCCCGGAGGCAGCAGCAGCCGGGAATCGCCTCCCGCCGGGCA
>VYXD01005613.1:154530-173719 GCA_013397195.1 Hylia prasina
CCGGGATCGCTCCCGCCGCTCCCGGCTGCGTCCCGAGGGTCCCCCCCGGCCCCGGGCCGCCCTTACCCCGCCGCCGCCGCCGCCGGCTCCTGCTGGAGAGCGCCATGGAGACAGCGGCCTCAGCGCCTCAGCGCCGCCGCCATTTTGAGTGTGGGCAGGGCGTTCCCGCAGAACTGGGAAAAAAGCCCCAAAACCTTTAAATCCCCAATCCCCGCCTTTAACCGACCCGAATCCGCAAAACGCACACCCCACCCCCGCCCCCCCAACGCTCCCAAAACGACCCGGTTTGGAAACAGTTTGTTTTCGCGCTTTCAGAAAGCCGGGTTTTATCAGGTTAAATGACTTCTGTGACGCGCGTCCTCAGGTGTTTTAAATACCTCCCAGTTTGCTGTGGCAGCTCCGCAGAGTCTCCCAGTGTGGATACTGGGATATCCACTGTGTATATCCACTGGGAGATCAGTGCCAGAGTTGAGAGATGTTTATATAAACCAGTATAAAGCTCCGAATTTTAGTGGGGTAAACCTGGGATTAGGAGAAGCACAGGGTCTCTCTGTTTCTTCCCACTGGTGATGCTATATTCCTGTCTTTTATCACATAAAATCATTTTAAAGGGGGTGGCCAAGCAAAGTTCCTCTTTTGAAGCTTCCTCCCCCACTTAAGTGCAGGTTTTAAAATCTTCACATTTTAACAGCTTGGAAAAATGTTGGATGACTGTAATTCCCTGAGGAAATGTAAAATAAATTCCTTCATAAAAAAATAATTCAGGAAAGGCAGACATCTGTGTTACCCATGTTTTCAATCCTAATTATTTTGTTTGTAGCCAGGGAATGTTTCTATTGTCCAGACAGCACTCTTGGAGCAGGAAGAGTGAGCAGCAATATGAGTGATCCATATTGAAAATGTCAGGATAATATTCCTGTATCTTCGCACAAGGGAATGGTGTTTGCTTTTCCTTAATCAGAAAACTGGCATGCTTGGCAGCTCTCACCCAGAGGAGTTGGGAAGCTCCCAGCCAATTTAGTCTGGATTCCACAAGGATAAAGGGAATTTCTGGATACACTGCTGGGCTGTATCTGTGTGTCCATCCCGGGAGGGATTTTCCCAAGGCTGGGTTTCTCTCTGCTCTTTACCACCAGTTTTGCTTCTCAGGAGATTCACTTGATTCTCCAAATGATCTGGGTGCTCGGATGCACTTCAGGGGCTCCCTAGAACCCATGGAATTTTCTGTGTCTCTCCTGTGGGGAGAGAGAAGGAAGAGCATCATGGCTGCTCTTGCCCAACCCTTAATTTTGGAATTTCTACAGGAGGGATGAAACATGTGGGAGGCAGCTGTGGGAGATGCCAATCCCAGGTGTCCCATGGTGGGTGAAGCATTCCAGATGCCAGGATGGCGAAATAAAACAACCTGTTAAGCCAAAACAACAAAATCCAGGAAGGAATTGGAGCCTGGGAACTCAGATTTTATCTGACCACTTCCCTTGGTTGGGAGTGGAGAAATACCTCAGGCTTTGATCGTGTTGACTAAAACCAGGAAAAGGGGAAAAACTGGGAGTCAGCTCTGCCAGTCAGGTTCTGCTCCTGTTCCATTGGGTGTTTGTGGCTCGAGGTCAGCCAGAACATCTCCAGCAAAGCAAAGGCTGGAAATGTCCCCAAATCCCAGGTTCCTTCCCCCTGGAGCACAGTGGGAGGCGGTGCTGGGGTGTTGGCAATTTTGGCTCTTCGCAGCAAAGCTAGGGGACATTTTGGAGTGCCCCAAGAAAACATCCTTGTGTGTTTTCCCTGAATGGATATCCCTTCCTTACAGCTCCACCAGAGGATGCTGCAGACTTCGGAAAGAGCAGCCTGGACTGTGGTCCTGCTCATCCCTTTGATCCAGAGGAATCTGACCATGGACACTCAACCATAGCACTGCAGAGAGAGCTTCCAAAAACCTTTTCTCAGGAGCCAAGCAAACCTCTGGATCATCCCTGTAACAGGGACAGGGCTTTCACCATGGGCTAAAAATGCAAATTCCAGAGAAAATCCTGATGGAAAGCACAAGCACTGTGTGTCAGCACCGAGCACTGCTTAGCCTCTTGTCCTATTCATAAGAAATTTTGGCATGGGATCATGCTACAAATCAAACGTCCCACAGATTCTCCCCTCATGTTCAGTCTCAAGGAGCAGGAGTTCTGTGTATTCTGGCAGAATGCTTCCAAGATCCTGGTGTCATTTGAAAAACATGGGACTTGAGGGAAGTCCATGTGTGTTTTGTCTGGAAAAGGAGATTTTAGAGTCCTAAAAACCAGCAAAGTTTAATTCCCACCAAGGTTCTGGTGGGAAAAACCTGGACACCAGTGCAAACCAAGAGGGAATAGAAGACCTTTAAGATCATCGAGTGAAACCATGAAATTCCAAGATCATGGAATGGTTTGTGTTGGAAGGGACCTTAAAGATGATCCAGTCACACCCCCCTGCAATGGGACACCTTCCACTCTCCTGTGGTGCTCCAGGCCTGGCCTTGGACACTTCCAGGGATGGAGCAGCCGCGGCTTCTCTGGGAAACCTGTGCCAGGGCCTCCCCACCCTCACAGAGAAGAATTCCTTCCCAATATCCCATCTATCCCTGCCTTCTGGCAGTGGGAAACCATCCCCTCTTGTCCCATCATTCCAGGCCCATGGAAATAATCTCTCTCCATGTTTCTTGTTTCTCCAGCTCCTTCAGGTCCTGGAATGCCACATTTGGATCATCCCAAAGCTTCTCTTCTCCAGGCTGAACACTTGGAGCTCTGGAAAACCAATGACTTCTATGGGTCAAGGCGATAAATAAATAAAATACAATTAAATAAAAAATAAATAACAAATCAATTACAAGCCCTTTTCACCTCTTGGTGTTCCCCGGGGTTATGGAGCCAACACTTCAGATGCCAGCTCCATGTCCCTGATGCGGGGACACATCCAGGAGTCACTGGAAGGGCTTCCACCAAGGTCAAGACCCCAGTTTTGGGAAGGTTTGTCTGTAACGAGCTCAGAGCCAGCTCAGCACCACCCCAGGCATGAAGGCGCCCAGGATTTTGGCTCTGGGCTGTGAATTCTGGATGTTTCTTCTCATTTTTCCTGGGAGCTCATTCCTGTGTGGCAGCGTTGGCGATAGGATGTATTCCCACAGCTTTAGGGGAAGGGGGAGTGAGGGTGCTTTGGGGTTAATTCCCTGCAATCCTGACCCCACACTCCTGAAAAGTGATGTGTTAGGGCGATGGAAATCCAAATTCTGGGAGTATATCTGTGATGTATTCCTTCTGGCACGAAATAAATCCTTGGCACAGCTCGTTTGCTTGTTTATCACACATCTTTAAGCTCTAGGCACTTTGCAAACTTCTTTTCCTTCTCCCAGATATTGTAACCCCTGCTAAACCCTGTGCATCAAACCCAGAAGTGGCCTCTGGAAGCAAAGGATTTTCCATCACATTCCATGGATATTGAAGGTCTGCTCCATGTATTTTTAACTCCTTAACACTCCCAGCCAAGCTCAAATTGAAATGGTTTTAATTGATTTTTTAAATCATTGAGTTCTGGGTGAGTTTGAAATAGTTGAGTCTGGGGGTTATGGAATATCCTAGAGATCCCATTTCTCCATCTGGGGTCTGGAAAACAGGTGGATAATGTTTAGTCTCCAGCTAAAGGACAGGATATTAATACTTTTCCCGCTTGGAAAGGAGCTGCCTCCTGTTTAGTTACAGTTCAGTATAAAACAAATATTCCATTAGCAAAAGGAAGTGGGGGAGAAATCCCTGGTTTTTCCCCCCTTCTCCACAGGGTCCCTTCCAACTCAGTATTCTGTGATAAAGCCATACGGAATGCAGAGGAACACAGGGAATAAATTCAGATTATCACCTTGCTCCCGCCCAGAAGAAATCCAGCAAAACAACCCTCAAAGTTATTCCTAATGGCAAGAAAAGAGGGAATTCTTGCCAGATTTATGCTCCCAATGTTCCAAGACTCCGATTAAAAGAGCTGCTGATTTCATGGAGATGATTCCAGACAAATTCCAGCTGATCCCAGCTGTTCACCAGGGAAAATTATAAGGAAAATAAATCTAAATGCATTAGATTAAGTGATATTTTTCCAACAGCTGGCTGTGTTTTTCCGTTGTTCCCCAGAAAGCAGCATTCCCTCCCAAGATCCCAAACTTTTCGTCCTTCTACAGAAGCCTCTTGACTTTTAGCCACCGGAATTATCCCAATTTTTTAAAAATATAAATATTTGTCTTCCCAGCAATAATATTTTTCCCTCAGTGATTATTTTTCCTTAATGCTGAGCGCTCACCATGGTTTGCGAATCCAAATGATTTGGGAAAAAACAGGAATTTCAGTTTATATCTGAGTCCTGAACCCGAGTGTTTTCAGGGAGAGTATTCCTGCCTCCAGGTACTCCTGCAGGGATGAGAAAATGCCCTTTTTAGTCCCAGTCTGGGTGTGGAATCTTGGCACGGGAATGACTAAATATGGAAGGAGCAGCTGCCTGGAGAAAAAAACACCTGGCAAAATATTTTGGAGAATTTCAGGATGAGTCATCCCAGGCTGTGCTGGGGAAGCTCGGCCCCAGCTGCAGCTCGGGAGGTTGCCTTTAGTCCCACAGAATCCCAAGGAATGACTGAGGTTGGAAAAGACCTCCGGGATTGTCAAGTCCAACCTGTCACCCAGCCCAGGAGTGCCACATCCAGGTATTCCTTGGATACCTCCAGGGGTGGGAATTCCAAGCCTTTCTGTGCTATTCCGATCCTTAACAACCCATTCCATGGAAAATTCCCATCTCCTTCATGTCTTATTCCAGGACACCTCAATGGGTGGGCATCCAAACCTCCCTGAGCAATTCCAATGCTAACAACCCGTTCCATTAAGAAATCCCCATCTGCCTTCATCTCTTATTCCATCCAGGATTGTTCCAGGGATAGGAATTCCAAATGTCCCTGGGCAATTCTAATGCTAACCCCCCCATTCCAGGAAGAAATTCCTATCTCCTTCATCTCTCATTCCAGGACCCTTCCCAGGAATGAGCCTCCAGACTTCCTGGGCAGTTCCAAAGCCTGACAAACCATTCCATGAAGAAATTCCCTTTTTCTTTAATCCCATTCCAGGACTGCTCCAGGGATGAGAACTCCAAACTTCCCTGAGCAATTCCAATGCTAACACCCCGTTCCATTAAGAAATTCCCATCTGCTTTCATCTTATTCCATCTTTTCTTCTTTCAGATCTGCTTGGAGGTCTATGCCAAGATCCATCTCCATCCCCGCAAAGCCAGTGGAACATCAGGAGCTCATCCCAAGCCAAATGTCCAAGCTCATTAAAATCCCAATTAATCCCTTTTGATCCATCACCATTCGTTCCCAGCACAGTCGTTGGGCACGGAAAAGGAGCAGGGAGGGGGGCTCTGTGTTGGAAGTTCCCAAATTGGTTATTTTTGGACTCTTCCCAGAGTTGTGCTTTTTCCCCCAAGCCCTCCTTGCCCTCGTCCCCTTTGGAAGGGAAATAATTCATTAATTCCACCATTAAAAAGAAAGGAAATAACGGGAAACGTTGTTGGGAATGGCAGGGAGGTGCTCGGATATCCTGGGAAGTGGGAATGGGCAGAGCTGTGCCTTTCTCCAGCTGTGTCCACATCCCACCTCAGCTCCATCGGGATTAATCATGGTCCCAGATATTAATGGTGATCAAACCTGGAGCCGTCAGAAATTAAAATCTCTCTGGAATTCCAAGAAAAGCTTAAAACTGCAGAATGAGGCTTGGATGCCCACATGGAGCTCAGGGTCATGCCAGCCTTCAGGATACAAGAGCGGATTAGGCATTTCTGGAGGAGGAGGATTTGCTGAGTTTTCTCACAGCTAATTTCCCAGCTTTGTGCTTATCCCTAATAACGATCCTAATGATTATCCCAGTTAATTTCACCAATGGCTTTTGGAACCATGTCCACCGTCAAATATACAAAGATCTGTCTCCAGAAATGTTCCCAGACCAGCCACTCATCTTTAAAAGGAATAGTTTCCAGGATTAAAATATTCATATTCCTAGGGAGCAGTGGGGCTGGGAATGGCCAGATAACCCTTGGAAAAGCAGCAGGAATGACTTTGGGTTGGGCCATGAGCTCTTGTTAAAGCATCTGCTTTTACTCCGGAATATTTAATGATTGCTGGGATTTCCAGGGCTGACGGAATGCCAAGGTGGATAAAGGAAAAGTACCTCTTTGGATGGAGCTGGAGTTCCAAATCCCAGAACGTCCCGCTATGATTTTTCCCATCTGGATTCATTATCCCTTATAAACCGGGATTGCAGGGAAATAGGAAAATGTTGCTGCAAGCACGGAGAAGGCTCCAAGTGAGGAATAATTTTCTGGGATAGCCACAGGCAAGGCAAACTCCAGCACCTAAAGGGATGGATCCAACCTCTAGGACCTTCTCCTCAGGGAAAACACATTCCATAGGGAATTACAACAAGCAAAAATGTGGGAGCTGGACATTACACGGCACCTAATTCCATCTACAGTTGCTTCATTTTTCCATAGGGGAATCACACCAGCAGATACTGGGTACCCACCAACATTCCAAAGGCTGGTGATTCTATGGATCTGTTTTTATGGCTCAGAGGGATCCATGGAGTCATGAGGTTTTCCAGCAGCTGGAGAGTTGGCTCCAGGTTATCCCAAAAATCTGTTGGGAGCACCAAGATGGCTGCAGTGGGGTTGCCAAGCCCACGCTTGCATTGGAAGCTGGAACAACATCCCAAAATAAGATGGATCTGTGTTTTAATTCCTACCTACTCCCAGGCATGTGGGGACATGGAACCCCATCCTTAGAAAAAGTAGAAATAGGAAAACAGGTTGGAGGCTGAAAGTATAAGGGAAAAATGTGGGAGAGACAAGGGAAGGAAGCCAAAAGGAAGAGAAAAATGATCCCAAATCCTTAAACATCGTTTTTAGGTATATGGATCTGGATCCCAGGATCCAAGCTCATCCAGGAGATGCTGTTGGATGCATATTTCCAACTTCCCAAGGGAACAGGCTGTGGAAAAGTTCAGGAGTGTATTGGTGTGACTCCACAAACACTTTCCTGTCCGGAGCAAGAAGTTGGGAATGCAGGACACATGCCTGGAGATGGAATAGGAGCAAGGAGCCATTTACAGGCCCAGAATTCCCAACTGGAATGCCAACATCTTAGCTTTCCTGCATTTTCCCAGAGCTGGGACAAGATCAGTGCATGCTGAGCCACAAGGATCAGGTGGCAATTTTGTCCCTCTGGAAAAAAGGAGTGGATGGGAAGGAGCTCAGAATTCCAGAATTCTGAGGACAAGGTGCAGGAGCTGCCTCTGGCATGGACCACTTGGGAATGGAGCACAGGAGGATGCCTTGGCATCGCTCCCTTCTTCTCAACATTCCCAATAAAGGTGGAAAAGCCACCTTGATTATTTTGCTGGGACGAGAATTCCGAGAAGATTCCCACACCTTGCTCCTTCCACAAGAGCTGCTCCTTCCAAACCTGGCAGCTCCACATAATCCAGGATAACCCCTCTTTATCCAGGCGTTGGAAAAGTAGAGTTCATCCCGGCTGGATAGCAGTGCTTGGGAGTTCCTGTGTTGACACATCCCATCCCAGGGGTTCCCATCTGGGACACTCATGGATTCGTCACCTCACCCCTGAGTAATCCCAAACTCGCATCCAGGCGGGAATGACGGCAGATCCCGCGCGCCGTGACGGAGCAGATGGATCCCTCCTGGGGATCCGTGTTCCCGGGGTTTTTTCCAATCCTTTCAAGATGTTCTCAGTGAAATGTTGGCAGGAGCCAGAGTTTGCTCTGACAAAAGGAGGCTGCTCCCTCTAATCCCCTTTTCCCAAGAAAGTGCTCTGGCCATCCCAGTGCATTCCAGGCAGGGAATGACTGCCAGAGCCCACCTGGCCAGCAGAAGGGGCTGGAACAGTTTCCCTATGGAAAAGCAGGATGAGGAGCTCATGGTGAGGAGCCCTGTTCTTGCTGGGATCCTGACTGGAGCAAACAGGAAAACCAGGAATGACCCCATCCCATTGTGCTGACAGAATCCAAGATCTCCGTACCATGGCAACAGAGCTGGGACCACGACTTGGGATTTTTCCAGGGGCTCTGTGCACATTCCAGGCTGTTCCCAGAGGGGGTTTGGGCTCCTCAGTTTGGCACTGAGACTTCAGAGGAGGAAGGAATGAAGCAGGAAGGACAATCCCTAAAACCCCACCAAAGTGGGAAGAACAAGCAGCTGCTATCACCAGGAAACAGCTGGAATACCTGGAGAGCAATTCCAGGGGGAGAAAATGAATCTCACCAAAAGAAACCGCTCACTACTCATCCCTGGAGCCGTGGCTGTTTGATCCCAGCTGGGTCATCCTGGGATAGGGTGGATTCTCCATCTTTAGGGAATGGCTTTTGAATTCCAGGTGGGAGTATTTCAGCACTGGTATTCTCACTTGGAGCCAGAACTGCCAGGGAAATTTATAGCCTGAATTCCATAGGAGATCAGTCTGGAATGCTATGGATTTGGAAATAAAGATAGGAAAATCAGGCAGGGAAAAGCTCCAAGGAAAGGTGGTGCCAGCACTGCACATTCCTAAAATCACATTCCTAAACCCCTGGACGAGCCAGGGGTTGCTGCTTTTCCATCTCTTGTTAAATCCCTGGAGATGGTGCCTGGTTCCAACTCTGCCAAGGTGTCATTCAGAGGGAACAATCCTAGTTCGCTGCTGGGAATTCCCATATCCAGAATAACACAGTGGGAAGAGGAGCCACGCATGCTGCAGCAATACTGGCAAAAAACCAAGCAATTCCATTTATTTGGGATCAAATGCATCCCATCATTTCCCCCTCTGTTTCTTTGCAGGAAGGAAATGATATTCTTGTTATTTTCCATGTTGCCCCACTTCCAGGTCGTGCTTCCCAGTTCCCTAGGGATCATTTTGACTCTATCCAGCTCCAGCTGCCCTGTCAGGGTATCCCAGTAGCTGCCTGATAAGGCTTTTCCAGGGAATTTTGGGAAAACCACACCGAACTTGGGGTGTTTAACTGGGAAATGAATCAGCTCCCGTGGGAGAAATTAATGGGAAGCTTGGCATTGGCACAGCATGTCCCTTGGGAAAAAGAGGAATTGGACCCCCCCAGACCTCCCGGAGCCAAAGGGATCCAGCTTGGATTTCAGCTGGAGCCCTCAGACAATCGCAGGAGGATTTGGGAATGGGCTCAGCCTTTAGGAACAGGCTCCTGGTTTTTTGCCATGGATTTTTCCTTCAGTCTTGTGTATCCAGTGTCTCATTCCCTGCAAAACCAGGGAGGAGGGAATGTTTGCCCAGTGAGGTCAGTGAAAAGCTGCCTCCAGCTGGGATCAGGCCTGCAGGTGGCCGGGAGGGACAAGAATCCAAGGATTATATCCCTTTGGAAACATCAGCCCCTCTTGGAGCATCCCTGGTTCCTGCCCACCTTTCTCCTGCCACTCCTTTTGGGATAACAATGGCAGGATCCAGATGCTTATCCAAAGGGCTCTTCCCATTTCCACACTGACCTTCACCAAATTCCATAGGGAGCTCAGGAAGCAGCCATAGATAACCTGGAGAGCTGGGTCAGCTCCTGGGAAAGGTAAAACCATTGGAATTACAGCAGGGCAAGGAGCACCTGGAACACAATCCTTAATTCCTTTCCAACACGGGAAAATGGCCGCAATTAACCAGTGAAATCCCATCTTGGGAGCTGGAGAATGGATCCCAATCCATGTTTTTTGTGGCTGTTTCCATTTCCCCAGTGCTGCATCAAACCCCCAGAATTCCCTTTGCTCCATCCATTCCCTTTCCATAGGCAAATTCAGTGTTGGATGCCCACAGCCATGGCACAGAGGAGGAGCCTATGGAAACACCAATAAATAATACTGGAAAAGAAGGAAAATTCCTTTTAAACCTCTAAGGAAGCATTTTCTTCCCTGTATTTGGGGTGAAAAAAACCGAAAACCTTGGAGCTGGGTTTGGAATCAAGGGAAGATTTTCCTCTGGCTGTGATTCCCTGCCCAGCAGCCCAGGGAATTTTCACTTTGTATTCCCTTTTTTTTTCCTTGCTGAGGCAGGGAAATGCCAGCTGAGGCAATCCCAGCTCTGGCACATCCCTTAGGACCAGTTCCCGGCTCCTGCGGAGCTGTGATAAGGAGGGAAAAGCGCAGCCTTGGGACACGTTCTCCAGCCAGAAAACTCTGCCCAGCCTTCCTGGCCCTTATCTTTATTGCCCACATTCCCCACAATCCCGAGTTTTATTTATGGAGCTCTCATCCCCAAGGTTATGAGAAGCTCTGGTGCATCCATGGGCTGGATCCAAGGGGAGGATTAACGGCAGCGCAGTTCCAGCAAAAATCATGGGATTGATCCTCCCTGCTCCGAAGGCAGCCGGGAGCAGGGAAGCGGAGCTCGGAGCCTCTGGAAAAGTGCTGATGTTTTCCTGCCTTGCTGGGTCCCTCCCAAGCAGGAAATCGGGCATTGTATTGGGAGCACCAAGTTTTCCAGACAAATCACGCCGGGATCCGTGTCCCGCTCCACCGTGGGCTGGGAGCTCTCACCTTGGCCATGAAGCAATGCCCTGGCTTCCCAAAGCAGCTCCAAGAAAACCTTGGGATGGGGGTTAAAGCCAGATTTAAGGCAGGGATTTGATCCCTAAATTCTCTTAATCCCGCCTCTGTTACAATGGGGCGAATCCGAAGGGAGGTGGGGAGGTCCTGCCCCGGCAGTGGTGACCTCTGGCCAGAATCCAGTCCGGGATTCTGGGAAGATCTGAGGACATTTCCCTCTGAGACCTGTCCCAGCACCAGAGGGACTGGGAGCACGTTTGGGATTGAATCCCATCCACTTCCCAGGTTCCCAGCTCTCTCCCAGCTCAGCGACTCCAAATATGCTGGGGTCAGGAGCTGGGATTGATTCCCAAGTAAATCACCAGCATGGAGCAAAGGCCATCCCATTCCAGGAAAACCTGAGATCCTGGCAATGCTGCCAAAAGGGTGGGGTTTACTTCTTCCCAGAGCCCAAGCAAGGAATTAAAACCTTGCTCGACTTTCCCCAGGAATGGTAGAACTTGTTTTGTTTTCCCCCTTTCCCAAACTTCCCAATGCCCTAACAGCCGGTTTGTCCTGGCTCCAGCTTTTGGGGTCCCGTTTTTCCAAGCCCTCCATCAGTTTTCCAGTGGAGCTGATAGGAGATTATTCCTCAATGGCATTAAAACGTAGGGAAGCGCCTCCGGATCCCCCCAGTAGCCCCCGGATGAGGAGCCAGCAGCTCCTGCCTTCCTCCCATTGAATTCCCGAGCAGCCCCATTTCCTTGGATAAATAGGAAGGGGAAGAAGGAAAAGAGTTAAACCAGACAAAACCAAAGGGAAGAAAATTTGGAGCAACATGGAAAAGGAAAAGCAGCTCGGAATTGCTCTGGAAATCCCACCAGGCTTTACTCAGGACTGGGAATCTTTTCCATGAAAAAAAAAGGGATTTTGGTGTTTTTCCCAATCCAAACCAGGGAACTGGTGCACCAACAGCTGGGAACAGCACAGGGGTTTTCTACCCTCCTGCTTTCCATGGATTTTCAATCCATCTGTTCCATACAAATTGTGGGAACCAAGATCAAGCCTGCCTGGGCTTGAAGAGGGTGAAATGGGAATTCTTTGGGAATTCTGTCATTCTAGCAGCTCCCAGAAGGAAGTGAGACACTTCTGATCCTGCCACAGGGATTCTCCCATGGGAATTCCAGGCTCACACATCCCGGTGGGCTCCGAGGCTCAGCCTTGGAGATGGAACACGGATCCCAGCTCAGGATTTAGGGAAGCACCTTGTAGGGTTTGGGTTCAAACCACTCCAATTCTTTGTTCCTGGATTCCCCCAAGAATCTGGAAGGGAAGGAGCCAGTCTGGGATAGTTGCCTCAGGAGCCACATGAGTCCCATCCCAGTTTTTCCTCCAAAATTCCAGCTTTGGAATGTGCCAACAGCATTTTTTAGCTTTAGTTGCCTTGGGGCTCCAAGGGCAGGGATGGGGCAGTTTTCCAAGGATTTCTCCACATCCAAAGGGGTTGGAAACTTGGGATCTTCAAGGCAAAACCCAAAGTATCAGCAATTCCAGGGGAATATCTCCTTCTTTTGGCCTGGGTGGGAACAGGAATTTTATTCCCACTTAAATCCAGTTAAACTGAACACACAGGAAGATGGAAAAGAAGGATCCTGGGATTTTTAAGGATCTGGGAAGTGGATCAGAGTGGGACCTGGCTCTGCAAGTCAGGGAATGCCCAAGAATTCCTGGCACTGGGATCTGCATCATCGCACACCCCAAGTGGGAAAACAGCAGCATCCAAGGCCTGAGTCCCATGGGATGCAAGCTAAAAACAGGGAGTGGTTATTCTAATGCATGTGCTGAGCTTGGGATGCAACTTTTGGAGTGGAAACAGCTTTCCCGGATCAAGGATATCGGGAATGAAGCCTGGGCCAGTTTTTCCTACTTTAAGTGGGACTTCCAGCTGAACCCTGGGCCTTGGAAAACACATCCATCAAAAATTGGGAATGGGCTCCCAACTTCTCTTTGGCTCCCCTTGGCTTTGTGTTTATACTTGGATATGGGATGAAGTTTCTGTGGAATAATGTTCCCTAAGGGTAGTTCCCTGGTGATCCTGGTTCAGCTGGACTTGACAGGAATAAAGTTCTGGCATCATTTCCCAGCTGGCTCCCCACACATCCCAAGCTCCCTGGAAAAACCTGGAGCAGCTCCTTGCAAAAGGACGGATACATGACCAAATCCCACTCCCCTGCCTGTGGAATTGTTCCCAATCCAAAGCATCTGATTCCCTGTGGAAGCACATCCCAAAACTAATGGAATCCCAGAAATTCCTTCTCAGTTTGCAAAGGAATGGGAAAAAGGGGGGAAAATATGGAACTGAGAATCCCACGCTATTCCTGGTTGGAAAAGATACCCAGAGTCAGCATCCAATGGGGAAACAAAGCGAGCTGGGATAATCTTTCAATCCAGCAATAAAAATTCCAGTGGGAATACCCCATTTTTCTCACCTCCCAGCCACAAACTCTGTCGGCAGAAAGGAAAACAGATGGTTTTTCCCTCAGGATTCCCCTCCTATCCCTGCAATCACAAGTGCTGCCCCATTCCCAGGACAAATCCAAGGCCATGCTGGAGTCTGTCCCTCCTCCTCCTCCTCTCCAAGGAGGAAGATTTCCAGGATAGAACTGAAAAGCCTGGAAAAGACCCCGGTGTGGGAAGCAGGAATGGTGACGCCGCCGGCAGGAGCAATCCGGGCTTTGCTGGGATCATCTCCCGCTGGGAATGACCTCAATGTTTTCATTTTCCTGCCAAATTTTATATTTAAGGAATATTTGAACTTTCAGCTCCTCTCCCTTCTGAATTTTGGGATCTCTCCTTGGGTGGGGAGAGGGGCTGGAGTGGCCACATCCCGACATGGGGGGCTCTGGATTTCCCAGTGGATGCCAACGTTTATAATTCCCTTTTTAAAATGAAATTTGTTCTGCGACATGATCCAGCAAAGAGATCCCACATTCCACACCGGATCATCTGTGGGGAGGAGATGCTGGGAGGATCAGGATCAGGAGAACAATAATCCCAGGCTGGGTTGAGTTGGGAATGACCTTAAAACCCATCTCATTCCAACCCCTTTGGAAAACAAGGAATTCATTATCCTGCTTCCACTGCAGGTTGGATTTCCCCCTTTGTGGAGCCACATCCCTGGTTTTTTGGGATGTCTTCTCTTTTAACTCTCTCTCCCAGCCCATCCCATGCCGCTGCCATGATCCCGGGAAAGCTGGGCGGAGGAGGAGCCGCTCATCCCTTTGGAGAATCCCACCCTGCTTTTCCTTCCAGTTGTTGCCGCCCTGACCGGGCAACACCCGGCGCTTCCCGAGCCTCGGGAATGTTTCCAGCCCTGCCTTTCCCTTCACATTCCAGAGCCACCTCCTTCCCGGGATTTTGCACATCAGCGGGAAAAGCGATTCGGCGCAGCTGGGCTGAGACAGCCTTAAAAAAAGCGGGGGGGAAATGGGGAAACAGGGAACAATCCAGCTGGGGGTGTTGGAAACTCTGGAACTGTGCCAGGGCTGAGTCATTCCCAGCCCTCCCAGCCCCTCCGGCCAGGAATGACATTTGGGAATGGCAGCAAATCCCGATTGGCTCAGCGCAAGGGGGAGCAGGAGTAGCCGGAGCGAGCCCAGGTTCCGCTTTAACCCCATTCCTGGTTTTTGCTGCTTGCGGGGATTTGGGAAGGACTGGAAGTCTGGCTTGTGCCACAAATGTGGGAATTCCAACAGGAGGGGGAGAGAAAACAGGCAGGGAATTCTGTGGAATGAGCAAACAGCCTCCAAAGGGGGGAAAACAATACTTAATAACAGAGCCCAGCACTTCCCTGCCTTTGCTCCAGGAAAAAATAATAATAAAAAAGATCTATGGATACACCTTCCTTGATCCCTGTGCGGGATGTCCTAAACATCCCAAAGAAAAATGGGATTCCCCAAATCCTCCATCTCGGATCCCAGCACCTTTTCCAGACCTGCCTGTCCCTGTTCCTAGGATCATGAGGCTGGGTCTTAAACTGCTTCCTTTGGGATTCCCCCTCTGGCACCACATGGGAATATAGGGAACACCTTGCATCCCCTGATCCTGATTTTAGGTGGAAATCGGGAATTCTGTTCCCCACAGCTCCTGTAGGCAGAGAAAACCTGTTTTCCATGGGAAAAAAAGTGCGAGGCAGAGGGGGAAAGAAGAAGGAATCAGCTCCTCATGGATCCCCTGGAATGCTTCCTTCCTGTGGTAATTCCATGTTAATTCAGTCAGCATCTGCTGCTGAATACATTAATTATTATTATTATTATTAATAACAACAACAACAATAATTTATTCCTTAATTATTCCACCTGGAAAACTGATCCTGCCACCAAATGGGATGAGCTAAAGGTGGGAATGCCCAGCAGAAAATCCTAATTTATGCAAGAAAAGCGCTCCCAAATATCCTAAAGATGTTCCCTCTTGTCTCGAGCTTCCCACAAGCAACAGATGCACAAATCCCAGTAAAAACCACACAGGAATTCCCTATCCTTTGGGTATTCTCCGTTTGCTTTGTATCTTGGGGTGGAAATGTTCCCAATTTTCCTTTCCTTAGGCAATCTCTGCGTGGGGAAGTGAGTTGGAATTCCCTCAGGAACAGAAGGAGCTGCCAAATTCCCTGATGGCTTATCCTGGATGATCAGGAAATTGGGAATAAGAGGGAATTTTGCAGAGCTGCAGCATTTCCTCCACTCCAGCTGCTCCAAGCTCCAAATCCCAGTGCAAACCCTCTGGGTGGGTTGGATTGTTTGGACAAATCCTGGAGTTTATTTGTGTGTGCGCTCTCCAGGTGTCCTGGTGGCATTCCAGCATTAATATCCCCGAATCTCTTGTTGGAATGAAAAACAGGGAATTTGGGCTGGGATTTAATGTCTGTCCTCTCCTTCACCTTCCCCCCTGCTATTCCAGAACTCACCCAGAAATATCCCTGGGAGAATATCCCGGTGAGAGGAGGGATCCATCCCTGTGGAAGCCTCTGGTTGAATTCCTGGTTTTCACAAATTGGCTCCATCTGGAGGAGGGGTTGTTGCCGCCCCACATTCCCACCCCGGACCACCCAGGACAATCCAGTCAGCAATTCCAAGGCTCTGAACACATGGAAAAATTCAAGAATAATAAAAAAATCCCTTGGATAACAAAGGAAGAGGGAATACATTCCTTGGAGTGAGGATTTTCTCGAGGGTGATTGTCCTGTTCCCACTGGGATCTAAGGAGCTTTTCCTTCTTGGATGGAAGGCCTCCAGAGCCATGATTCCCAAACTTTCCAGCTGCTATCCAGACTAATAATACTCCAGCTGTGCTCCAGTCCTTTCCTCACTTCCAGGAGGAAAGAGTTTGGGAGGAGCTCCGCATTTCTATCCCAAAGAAATGTCAAAGCATGTATCTGCTGGGGGCCAGTGGGATTTCTCCTCCCTGGAATCCTAGTGACCATTTCCAGATGGAAATGGAAATGGAATTCCTGGCTCTAAACACAAAGTAGGCTGGAAAAACGGGACAAAACTCAGGGATCATGTCCTGACTTGACATCCAGCAAAATCCTTGGAGCTGCTCAAAACACCTGGAGCAACTCTCTCCCACCTGGCAGAGACCCCATGAAGCTCCTGGAATTTGTCTTGGATTTTATCTGGAGAGATACAGAATTCCTGGATTTGCTCGGGATTGTTTTGAACATCCCCCCTCCTCCAGCTTTAGCTTGGAAGTTGCTCCAATGTTGGAAAAATGCAGACAAGAAGGGCAGATAAAGGGAGGAAGGATGGAAAATGCCAGCCTGGAATTTGGACTCCAAGGAACTTCCATGAAAAGGAGGGAGATGCCTGGAAGGAATAGGGTGTTTGGGACGGGAACTTCTCCTTCCTTTTCTCATTTCCACCTAGGTGGGCGTTCAGCCACTCCAGGAAAAAAATCATGGAATGGTTTCATTTGGAAGGGTTCTTAATTCCTCATCTCATTCCATGGGCAGGGACATCTCCCACTATCCCAGGGTGCTCCAAGCTGGCCTTGGACACTTCCAGGCAGCCACAGCTTCTCTGGGAATCTGTACCAGGGCCTCCCAGGGAAAGATTTATTCCCAGTATTCCGTCTAAGCCTGCTCCCTGGCAGTGGGAAGCCATTCCCCTTCTCCTGTCACTCCATCCCCTGGGAATAATCTCTCCCTGTTCTCCTCCTTGGCTCCTTCAGCTCCTGGAATGCCACAACTGGACCATCCTGAAGCTTCTCTTTGCCAGGCTGAGCAATTCCAATCCTCCCAGTTTTTGCTCCTGGCAGAGCTGCTCCATCCCTCTGATTATCCTGGTGCCTCCTCTGGATTTGCTCCAACAGCTCCACATCCTTCCTGTGCTGGGAGCCAGACCTGGATGCAGAATTCCAGGTGGGATCTCCCCGGAGCAGAGGAGAAGGGACGTGAAAACCTAAACAAAGCAATTCTTTTTCCTGGCGCTTGGAATTCTGTTCCCATTAATTCCTGCTCCTCTACATTGCCCAAACTCCCAAAATTTCATGTTACAGGAGCTCCCCCATTCCAAGAGGCTTCCCAGAGCTTCCCAACCTCGGCTCTGGGCCCTTGGGATGTCTCCAGAGGGAGCCGAGTTCCTCCAATTCTTTTCCCGCACAGGTGTCCCCCCCTCCAGCTCCATTGTCCCTCATCCCAGTCCTGGGATTTGCTGCCACTGATGTCACACATTCCACGCCCTTTTCCTTCTTTAACCTCACAGCAACATTTTTTAACCAATTCCTTCATTTTCAGCAATTCCTAGGGGTTTTTATTGGCTTTAATTAATCGTATTGGATATTCCCTTTGGTGGGAATGCCTCTCTCCAGGAGATCCCTGGGATTGGATTCCTAGGGAAAATGGTGGGCTATGGATGTGTTCAGCCAAGGGGGGGTGGGAAAGAAAATCCTTTTAAAGTTCGGAGCCAGGACTTGGATTTTCAGTGGGAACATCCAAGAAAATTTAAGGAGTGGGGAACATTCAATAAAAATCAAAGCAGCACCATAAAACCCCAAAAATATTCCCAGATAAGCTTGGAACATGGAGGTCTTCCTAAAAGTGATGGGAGGCAGCTTTCCTGTTCATGGAACTTGGAAACAGGGAATTTTAAATTTTTTTTTTAAATAAAATAAAGCCACTGGAAAAGGCTTTTTAGCTTTATTTTTGCCAGCATTCCGTGAATATTCCATGGTTTTGAACAAGAAATTATTCCCTGGGACAGGATTCCTGATTGAACATCCTACGCATCCTAATAAAGAACATTCCCACCAATTCCTTCATTATACTGGGGTGACTTTTAATATTTAAATTATATTTAAATATTTTGGGATTTCCCCCAATTTGGGAATATCCAGAGGACCTGTAGTTAAAAATTCCCAGATTTTGTCTAGGAAAATTTGTTTAGATAAAAAAGGCCAGATTGGGTTGTGGAAAGAAGTTATTGGTTGGAAAATTATGGGATCAGCTGGATGGACAAACCACGATCCACGTTTTCCCAACAGTGGAGCCATGTCCTGGTCTGGCAGCGGGGAATTGCTTCTGTGCTGAGTTCTCTTATTCCAAGTCCAAAACAATTTCCCCATTCCTGGAATTCTGGAGAAATCCAATTAGAAACAGCATCCAGGTGGGGTTTTTCCCTCCCATTTTTTTTTTGGAAGTTGTTGTCCCACAATTCTCTGGTTTGGGAGCGTTGGCTCTGGGTCCCTGAACCTTCACTCAGATAGGAGATTCCAGAAGATATTCCAGCAGTCAGGGCTTTCCCAGGAATGCTGTGCATGAGCAGATCTGGGAATAATCCACATTTTTTTATTGGGATTTCTGGCAGCTTTTTTCTATTTAGGAGGGAAGTGAAGGGGCAGATTCCTGGTTTTCATTTCTCTGTTGGACCACGGCCATGCCCTCAGGAATTCCAAACCCACTGAACCCAAGAAATCCTGGAATAGGCAGTGGATCCAGGGCTGTGCCAAGCAGGAAAAGATTCCCAGGGTTAAATCCTGAATCTGCTGCTTCCAGAGGGAACCTCCAGGAGAAATCCTAGGAATGCAGGGAGGGATCTGGGATCAGCCCAGCTGTTACCACGGAGCATCCCGGCATCAAGGTCTGGAACAACCCGTTCCAGTGGAATTGTTCCTGCCCCGCTCACGGATGAGTTTTTGCAGCCCAGACCGGGAATTCCATGAGGAATCCTCATCCATGGAATGCCATGACAGCGCTGGTGGGGATGGCACCAGAGCCCGGCCGAGCTTGGCTCCATCCTGGCATTCCCAGGACCTTCCCACGACCCAGCTCCTATTTCAGGGCTCTTCCATCTATTTAAAGAAAGGGGAAAATGCGCTGAAACCTTCGCGCGTGCGCGGGAGAGGCCGCGCCGAATATTCCTTCTTTTTTAGCCTCCTTTGAGGCTGAAATCCGCGGATCCCACGGCTTGTTCAGCCGGGATGTTTGCCTTCCTCTTTTAGCAACACGTGCCCGAAAACTCCCGGCCCCTATTAGGGCTTGGAAAACTCAGCTGCTGCCGGAGGGAATAAATCAAATTCTTGGAGGGAAAGAAAAAAAAAAAAAATAAACCAGCAAAAAAAACCA
>VYXD01005613.1:184963-202942 GCA_013397195.1 Hylia prasina
GGTCCAGGCTGAGCACGGTGAGGCAGAAGACGCTGCTGAACATGTTGAGGCCGTCCACGCCCAGCACGGTCCGGCAGAGAGCGCGGCCGAAGGGCCAGTGCCGCAGCGCCGCCGCCGTGGCCACGAAGGGCACGCTGAGCATGAAGAGTTCGTCGGCGATGGCCAGGTTGAGCAGGTAGATGTTGGTGGCCGTCTTCATCTTGGCGTAGCGCAGGATGACGAAGATGACCAGCGCGTTGCCCAGCAGCCCCAGCAGGCACACCAGCCCGTAGATGCACTGCAGAACCACCATGCCCGCGATCTCCGCCGCGCTCTCACCGCGCTCCGGGGCTGCCGGGGGCCGCCCGCCCCCCCCCGCCCCCGCCGCCGCCGTGCTGCTGTTGGGGGGCAGCTCGGAGCCAGCCCAGCCGGAGACGGTCCAGAGGGGAAGCCTGGCTGCCAGGAGCTGCTCGGCGTCCGTGCTCATGGCGGGAGGTGATCCATGGACGGGAGGCCGCTGGCAACGGAGTCAACCTGCGGGCAGGGCACAGGGGTGAGGGCTGCAGGGCACGGGAATCCCAGCGCCCACATTCCCCCCGGATTGGGAACCTCCAGCCACCACACCCCCCCGCTACTCCCTCCATCAACCCCCTCCCTGCCTCGGCAGCTCCACGCCATTCCTAGGCCGGAGCATCCCGTTTTTTTGGGATCTCAGAGGCTGTGGGGTGGGATGGGAATTAACCCTGCACAGGGCTCCTCAAACCAGGCGGGATGGCCTGGGAATCCCAACCTGGCCCGGGATTAAATCCCAACCCGGCCTGGGAATGAATCCCAGCTCGGCCTGGGAATCAACGCCATCCACCTTAAGGATCCCCCACAAATATCCAGGATTTCATTCACCCTGCCAAGGAGAAAGCCAACCGGGAATATCTTACCTCTCAGTATTCCAAGGATTGAAGGAGCCTCACGCCTTCCTGCCGGGGGGGAGCAGCCACCGTAGGAAGATGCTCGGGTGGGATCTGTCGCCAACAGAAAGTCCTGCTTGACCTGGATCAGATGACCGAGAGGATCCGAACCTTTTAAAGCGAAAGACAGAGCAGGGATGGACATGCGGGATCGTTCCCCTCTCCCGCATCCCTACGCCGCAGCCATCGGCTTTCCATGAAAAAATAAACGCGGCGCAACTTTCTGCTCCAGGATTTCCGCTGGAAAACAGCGCAGTGTCCTCCGCCCTCCTCCCGCCGGGCTGCGCTGTCCTGCGGCTCCCGGCCGGAGCATTCCCGCTCCAGCGGCTCCTTCCCGGCGCTGCGGAGGGCGGGATCCGCAGCCCGATCCCCCACCCCCCGCCCCGCATTCCAAATCCCCCCCAGTTCCGAATCCCACATCCCGAATCCCGCACCCCGCCCTCGCATCCCCCCGCGGCTCCGGGGGGAGGCAGGAGATGAAGAAGGAATGGTTGCCCTGGCAACGCATCCCTCATCCCGCATTCCTGCCGAGAATTCCCGCCTTCCCTGCACTCGTTCCCAGCGCTGCAGGGCCCCCGGATCCTTCCGGCTGGAGCCCCTTCCCTGCGGCACTGCATCCCGGGATTCCGGGTTTGGAGAGGTGAGGGCCAGCGCGGCCTGGCCTCACATCCAAACCCACCGGAATCCCACGCCATTTTGGGGTNTCTGTGATGGAATTGGGGGTGCAAGGAGTAAAAATGGGAGGAAATTCCATCTTTTTGGTTGTTTTAAAAAAATCAGTCGCTGGGTTTGGGGGTTTTTTTTTGGGACGAAAGGGATCCAGGGAATGTTTGTGCCAAGAAATCCCTGGCAGCAGCTCAGCCCAGGTCATGGAATGATAGAATCATGGAGTTGTGGAATCAGAAAATCTTGGAATCACAGAATCGTAGAATCAAAGAGTAATAGAGTCACGGAATAAAGGAATCATTGCCTAAGGAAAAGCCCTCAAAATCATGGAATCCAGCATTAATCCAGCGCTGATCCAGGTGCCCCAGTGTCACATCCAGATGGATTTAAATCCCTTCTGGAAGAAGGACCCCACCGCTGCCCTGAGAGAGAAATTTTCCCAATATCCAACCTAAACTTCCCCTGAGGCCATTCCCTCTTATTCCCTGGGAGCAGAGCCCAATTCCCCATCTAATTCCTGTCATGGAGTTGTAGGGAATGAGATCCCCCCAGATCCTCCTTTTTTTTCCATCATTCCCTTCTCCCTCAGCTGCTCCTTGTCCAATTCATGCCAATCCTGCCCAGGAAATGATGGAGCGAACTTGCCTCAGTCATCCCAAAATCACAGCACTGGGAATTTTGGGGGATTTGGAGCTGGCTGAATGAGCCCATTTGGGGCCTGACTGCCGTGATGGGAATAGGGATAAACATCCACATGATAGGCCTGGGAATGGGCTTAGAAATCCTGGGAAAACAGGTGGATTTTCTCCTTGCTGCTTAAATCTATGACCGTGGTTAATGGTGCAGCTGGCACTGATCCACCTGGAAATATCCAGGGAATGCTGGCACCCCGTGTCCACCCCCAATTCCATGGGGTGTTCTAGTGGGATAAAGGACAATGGGATCGTGCTGTGCTGACACAGAAATTCCCAGGTGCCGCCCGGGAGCTCTGGGTGTTCCCGCTGCAGCCGGAAACCGGAAAACATGGAATTAAACAATGGAAGCGGCCACAGATTCCATGGGCCTCCTCCACCCCCCGGAGCAACAGGAAACCTTTAAAGGCTCCTTTACTGTAAAGGAGGAAACTCCGCAATGGATTTGAGCCACGCCGTGATCCCAGAATTCCATGGAAAACTCTGGGTTGGGAGGAGCAGGAATAACCTTGGCTCCAGGGGGACAATTCCAGGTGACTGGAGCCTCGCTGTGGGATAGGGATGCTCTGATTAGGAAGCTTAGGTTTTCTTCCCATTCCAGGAGCATCTGTAAAATCCTGGGATATCCCCAGTGGGAAGGGACCTGCAAAGAACCCAACTCCTAAAAATCCAGTGATTCTCCTCAATCCCACCCTCAGCAGCTGCCTCAGATCCCAACCTCGGAGCCTGCTCTGATGCCGAGGGAAAAGTGGGATTTGCTCGGTGCAAAGGAATCCCAAGGAAACTGTGGATCTTGGGATCAGCAGTTCTGGGATTTTAAGATCCAGGGGTTTTAGGGAGCCTCCTGGTCAAGGAATTCCAAGGAAACCATCCTGAGATTTAGTGGAAAGTGCTTTTCCTGGTGTCCAAGGGAGTTGTTCAGCTCTCCTTATCCTGGAATCCAGTTAATTTTCCTCTTTATTCCCATTGTCCTTGTCCAGGGATCCATGCCCTGCTCCCTCACCAGGGCTGGATCCCAAATCCACACCAAGGACTTGGAAAAAGTGGGAAAAGTGGAAAGGAGCCTGTGGATGCGGGGAATGAATGAACCCCTAAATGTGATGGGATTTTCCTGGAGGAATTCCCATTTAAAGGGTCCTGCTCCCTTTTTCCAGGTAAATCCCCTATGGAATCCCTTTTCCATCCCCTGGATCTTTCCTGAGCCTCCAACGATTTGGAATTCATCCACAAAATCCAAAAATATCTGGAAGGGATCCTAAAGGACACGGTGTTCCAGCCCCATTTCCATGGGCTGCTCCCAAATTTCCTCGCCTCCTCCTCCCTCCCCTCCCGCTCCCCCCGCCGCGCCGCTCCTTCCCGATTTTCCCGAGGAAAGCCCGAAACGTGGAGATTTGCTGCCCTCTCCTGGGAGCCGCCAAATCCTGGGATTTGGGATGCTTGGAAATGTTCGATCCTTTTGCTCCAGAATTTTTAAAGGCTGATTAAAATCTCCAAGGCATTCCCAGGAAAGACAAGAACTGTGGGAATAGAAAAAAACCCAAATTCTAGAAAAGCCAATTTTGAATCCTTTTTTCCCTCCTTAACCCCCAGTTTTTGGGGAATTGTGGGAAAACCTGGATTGGGAACAAGTTCTTGGCCAAAATCTGACCTTGTCTTCCAGGAAACAAACGTGAGACTTCCCAAGGTTTTCCCCCTCTTATCTCGGAGCTTTGTGCTCCCTCCTGGGGAAAAAAAAACAAACAAAAAACCCCAAAAAACCCAGGAATATTTTTGGGAAGTAAAGGAATTCACAAAAATTCCTGTGTAGTTTATGAATGTATTGGAGAAATATTTTGGGAGAATCCCAGGATGAATGATAAGGGGGAAAAAAAAAAGGGGGTGATTTATCCACTTTGGAAATTCATGAAGTGAATATCCACAAAAAAAATCGGGAAGCCTGAAATTTTGATGGTGTTTGGATCCCAGATGTCCCTTCCCTAGATCCACGGCTGCTCCTCAGGGAGTTTTCCTGCTGTTTTTTCTGTGGAAAACCTGGAAAAAGTGTAAAAGCCTCCGTTTCCCTTTTCCAGTGGGAGAGGAGGTGGCATTATCGTGGCGGGAAGTGGAGCAAGAGGTCAGGGCCTCATTCCCGATGCCAGGTGGGAGCTGGAACATGTTTATCCAGTCTGGGATCCACACTGGAGTTCCTTATTCCCAGTCTGGCGCTTTTCCCGGGAGCTCCTGGGCTCTGGCAGCTGCTGCCACATTCCAGGCCCTGCTCAATGCTCCTGTGTCTGCTCCTCCAAAAAATTCCCACTGGGATGGGGGATCGGGATGCAGGGATGAGGGACAACCACGGTGTCCCAAAGATCAGGGATCCCAGTATTGTGGAGTGGGACAAGGAGTGGATCCGGCCCCGCTTTGGGATGGGGCCGTGGCCAAGGAATGCCGGGAAGCTCCAGTGGCTCTTCCCATTCCATGAATTATCCTTGTCCCTGTTCCAGTCTGATCCCAGCCTCAAGGATCCTCAGTTCCCGAGGAATTTGGGGATGATGAAGCAATTCCCTCCGGCTCTTTTCCATAAACCTGCTGGAAAAGTTCCTCCCAGGCTTGGCGGGATGAGAAATCATGATTACTATCGGAACGGCACCTGGAGTTTGCCTGAATCCTGCTGGATTTAACAGCAATGAATGAACTTGGATTCCCAACTTGGAAATGCCAAAGGAGTGCTGGGAAGCAAATTCCATGGGAATTGGGCTGGGAATAAGGTGTGGTTCTCCTTGCTGGGACCTCTGTATCCCAAAACTGATGGAAAGGGAAAGCACCGAGAATACAGAATAGAGGGAAGGCAGTGACAGCTCCATATGAAATCCCTGAATAGTCCCAAGTTTCTTCGTCTGTGGCTGTGGTGAATTTTTGGGAAGAGCTGGATGGAGCCGGGACAGAGGGATGAATTATCCACCCTAAATCCAGGCTGACATCACCTCCCCACTCCCTCATTCCATAATAATTTTGGAGCACTGGATCCGGAGGCTTTGCCGCTTCCTATGGACTCCTGGAGGTTTTCCTGGCTGCCAGGCCGGAGGCACTGGGAATTTTTATGGAAAGCCGGCTGGGGATGAATGGAGTCCAGAAATAGAAAAGCTGGAGCAGCTCCAGAGGGAGGAAATCAGGAAGCCAGGAAGCATCTCATGCTCCCAGAGTTGGGATGGGGACACTGGGATGGGCTGGAACACCTGGAAATCTTGGATACANCCACTGGAAAACATGGAAAATCGATTCCTTTTCCTGGCAGCAGCTCCCAATTGTCTCCTTCCACGGTTTTCCCACTTTTCCAGGAGTGGTTTTCCCTTAAATCCAGCTTTTCCTGCTTGGCTCTGCCCCTGCACCAGCAGGGTGGGAAATAATTCCCTGGTGCAAACTGGGCTGGAGCAGCATTCTCAAGGGAATGTCCCAGTGTCCCCAAGCCCTTCCCAGAATCCCTGTTTCCCTCAGGAAGCGCCCTCCTTTTGGATATCCTATGGAATTCAGCTCCAGGAGTGTTTTCCTCCTGTGTCCCTGCACTCATCCTCTGCCAGAGGCTCAGGAAGGCTGTCAATTCCCAAGCTTTTGGTTCCCTGGGATGTGGTTCCTGCAAGCCCCAAACCTGATCCTGGTGGGAAGAGGGAATGTGAGGGATGGATCCCATCCCTGTGGAATCCTCTGTGAGCTGGTTGATCCCACAGAAAAAACAGGAAAAGGTGGTTTTGCCACTGGTTTTGGGGATTGGAGCAGCTGATGGGACAAGGAGCAGGATAAACCCCAAAGGTAAGCTGGGAATATACTGGAAGAAGCCAGAATTCCCTAAAAAAGCAGCGAATCCGTATTTCCCTGGTAGGGGTTGTTCCCTGTTCCCGGAGCAGTGGAAAGGGTTGGATTTTAGGGATTGGATGATCCTGGCTCTGCCAAGGGGCCTGACTTTTTCGGATATCAATTCCATGTTCAGATCCTCGTATCCCATGGCTGGGAATGTGCTGGGAATTGCTGCTGCGGATTCTTGTAACAGTGCAGGATCTGCTGGGGAAATTTTGGAATGCTTCCCTAAAAAGATATTTTACAAACCTGGAATTTCAGTGGAGTTTGAATTCACCCAAATGCAAGGAAGAAAGGAAGGAAAAAGGAAGGAAAAATGAAGGAAAAAGGAAGGAAAAAGAAGGAAAAAGGAAGGAAAAAGGAAGGAAAAAGAAGGGAAAAGGAAGGAAAAAGAAGGAAATTCTCTTTTCTATCTCTTTGCTTTTATCCATGGGATGAATAAATAAAAACCTGGGAGCAGGGATGATGCAAGGAGTGGGATTTGGGATGAGAGCTGTGATATTGCAGGAAAATGAGCTGGCACAGCAGGAATTNCTTTTAATTCAGGCATTGATTTCTTTTCCTGCTCAAATCCATGGATTCTCCCCTTTTCCAGCCATTCCCGCAGCCTGGATCACTCCCGAGAGGAGGAGAGGCTTTTCCTGGGAATCCCAGATGCTCATCCATAAGGAAACACAACACCNAGCCCTTCCCAGAATCCCTGTTTCCCTCAGGAAGCGCCCTCCTTTTGGATATCCTATGGAATTCAGCTCCAGGAGTGTTTTCCTCCTGTGTCCCTGCACTCATCCTCTGCCAGAGGCTCAGGAAGGCTGTCAATTCCCAAGCTTTTGGTTCCCTGGGATGTGGTTCCTGCAAGCCCCAAACCTGATCCTGGTGGGAAGAGGGAATGTGAGGGATGGATCCCATCCCTGTGGAATCCTCTGTGAGCTGGTTGATCCCACAGAAAAAACAGGAAAAGGTGGTTTTGCCACTGGTTTTGGGGATTGGAGCAGCTGATGGGACAAGGAGCAGGATAAACCCCAAAGGTAAGCTGGGAATATACTGGAAGAAGCCAGAATTCCCTAAAAAAGCAGCGAATCCGTATTTCCCTGGTAGGGGTTGTTCCCTGTTCCCGGAGCAGTGGAAAGGGTTGGATTTTAGGGATTGGATGATCCTGGCTCTGCCAAGGGGCCTGACTTTTTTGGATATCAATTCCATGTTCAGATCCTCGTATCCCATGGCTGGGAATGTGCTGGGAATTGCTGCTGCGGATTCTTGTAACAGTGCAGGATCTGCTGGGGAAATTTTGGAGTGCTTCCCTAAAAAGATATTTTACAAACCTGGAATTTCAGTGGACTTTGAATTCACCCAAATGGAAGGAAGAAAGGAAGGAAAAAGGAAGGCAAAAGGAAGGAAAAAGAAGGAAAAAGGAAGGGAAAAGGAAGGAAAAAGGAGGAAAAAGGAAGGGAAAAGGAAGGAAAATGAAGGAAATTCTCTTTTCTATCTCTTTGCTTTTATCCATGGGATGAATAAATAAAAACCTGGGAGCAGGGATGATGCAAGGAGTGGGATTTGGGATGAGAGCTGTGATATTGCAGGAAAATGAGCTGGCACAGCAGGAATTACAATAATGTCATTCCTGTTTGCTCCGGCTCCTGCTTAATCCACCAGGAACTCTGACATTTCCCAAAGAATTCTGGACCTTGGGAAGTTCGGAAAAACACTGCACCTTGCCAAAAGCCAGGCGATATTGGATCCTGCAGGAATAAACGGGAAGCAGAATGTGATCCGTGGCCTGCAGATGGATGGAAGCCGGATGCAATCCCACATCTGTAGTTGGATTGGGATAATGGGAATATGGAATCCTATGGGATAGTTTGAGGTTATCCCAGTGCCAGCACCAGTGCTGATCCCAACCCAGCTTTTCCAGCGATTTGGGCATTTTTGGGGTGTTTAACATGTTGGAATTAAAAACCGGGATATGAAAGGCAAGGCGGAGGTTTTCCTCTGGAATTCCAGTGCTTGTGGCACTCCTTTGCCTCAGGGAATGGGGGGAAAGAGATCCAGGGTCTGAGCCTCACCTGTGCTGCCCCTTTTCCTTAGGGAATGTGAGCTGGGAAAGGGGAACTGGGGCTGATCCTCCCTTTTCCTCATGGCACATGAGTTGGGAAAGGGATCCATGGGGTGCTGCCCTTTTCTTTCACGGAATACAAGTCAGGGAAGGGAATCCAGGGCCAGATCCAAGGCGGAGCTCTGGCAGGATCCACGGAGGAGCTCATTTGCCGGGATAATTGTATGCTTTGCCCTTAAGCGTATTGATTCGGAAAAGTTAATCAGGACCATTTGGAAGCGCTTCCATGAAAAACCAGAAAATCCCATTAAACTGATTAAAACTGAATCCATCTTAAATAACCCCCTGCTCCTTAAAAATGTTGAAACAGGGAATTGTGTTCAAATAAAATTATTTCAGTCAAACACGGCGACCGGCAGCTCCTGCCTTCCGAGGTGTCTGCGGAATTCTGGGATAATGGGAACTGCTGGGAAGGGAACAAATCTCTTTTTCTGGGATAAATCCTTGGGAGGCAAAACTGGGGGCAACGGGAGAGTGCTGGAAGTGTGGCCATGTCTAAGGGAAGGATGGGGCACAACCTTCTCTTTTCCATGGATTTTAGGGAAAAATTCCTCATGGAAAAGGCTGGAAAACCCTGGAGCAGCTGCCCAGGTATCTCAGTTCCTGCAGGGATTTAAAACTTGGGAATGTGGTTTAGTGGTGGGGGAATTGTTGGACATTTCCGTCCTTAACTCTACTGGGATTCCGTGATTTTCCTTAAAAAAAATGATGCTTCACATCCGTTTATTCCTGAAACATGGGATTCTGTGGCTAAAGAATTTTTCTGGATATTCTAAACTGAAACCTGGGAAACCTCTGGAAAATTATCTTTATGGAAGGGCCCAGCTTGAGATGGAGTTTGGGCTCTGCTCATCCATATCTTGGAATCCCAAAGGATTTGGGATGAATGGGATGTGGGTTTTCCAACCCTGGAGGCTCCAGCCCACAGGCAGAGCTGCTCTTCCCATGGGGAAGCGCTGCAGGAGGATACTGAGGTAGGATGGGACAGCAGGGAAACCCTTGGGATATGGCTTGGGATTTGCCTTATCCTGGGAGCCACAGGGCAGAGCTCCCTGATGATGTCAGCACCTGGAATTACACAATTCCTTCTGGGAGGAGGGAGGGGCTGGGGCTGATCCCGCCAGTATTCCCATGCCTGCCACCCCACGGGATACACCAAGCTCCCGAACTGGGTCTTCCCAAAAAACCACCTGCTCTTGGAACAAAGCAGCTGGAAAAGTTTCGTTGAAATTCCAGCATGAAGGATCCAGCAGTGGGAGCTGATTCTGAGGGATTGGGAAGGTGTTATCTGCCCGGAGCTCGGGATTATCCTTTGATTTCATCACTCAGCTGGAGCGCACCGGGAGATAACCGGGATTGCTCCCTGTTTGCTTCCAAATGGGTTGATTTTCCCTTTGGAGCTTCCATGTCTCCCTCTGGATAAATCCCGAGTGGGAGCCAGACTTTTTGCCTTTCCAGGTAGCAATACCCACTTCCCTAGGGAGTGATGGGGATAATGGGAATGATGCCACTGGCTCCCATCCCAAGCTCCATCAGGGATCAATTCTGAGGGACTCTGAGCATCCCACTCTGGCCAGCCTGAGGTTTGATTCCCCTTTCCCAAAGTTTTCCAAATGGGACAGGCTCCAGCACAGCGAGATGTAAAACTCCATAGGGATGTTTCGGAGCTTGTCATGGGAAGTGTGTCCCACGCTCCGTGCCCATGGACACATCCTTGGCATGGACATTCCTTGCCAAAAATCCCCTTTTTTGGGTCACCAAAGGTTTTCCATAGGCAAATCCTCTTAGGAAATGCATGGAAAACACCTTCAGGCACCGGGTGGAATTCTGGGGTGCCCAGGAGAGGGACTCAAGGATCCCTGTGGATCAGGATTTTCTGGGAGACCCTGCAGGTGATGGCACAGGGAAGCGGGAGCAGATTGCGGGGATTGAATCCTTCAGGAAGGATCCAGCAGCAGCGGGATGAGCTGGGGGTGCCTTTCCACATTCCAGCTGATCCAGCGGATGTTTCCTCCCTAATTTTGTCCCATTCCCGGTGAGCAGGGATGGATGAGCTTCCTGAATTCCCAGCCCTGACCTCCCTGGAGCTGCCAGGCTGCTTTATCTCCTCCGCAGCCTCCGGATGCTCCTTGCAGCATTCCCAACAAAGGAGGTGCCAGCGGCGGCTGTTTGTCAGTGCCTTGTTCCTGACTGCGGGAATAAATCCTGGATCCCTCCTTCCCTCCCTTCCCAAGGCCGGCGGCCGGGTGCCAGCCGAGCCCCCGCGCTGCTCCTAATCCAGCAGCGGGACCATCCCGCGGCGGGAGCAGCGGGAAGCCGGGATAATGGGGAGCCCGTTAGCATCTCCATGGAGCAGCAGGATGCAGGGATGCTTCCTGAATCCACATCCTGGCTTCCCTGCGCTCCCAGGTGCTGTTTGCCCACAGAGGTGCCGGCCTTGGGAGCAGATGCGCATCCAAGGGCCAGGAAATATCCCGCTCCTCATCCTCCTCCCGCTCCGGGGGCTCTGCATCACAAGGCCCACGGATTTTCTTGGATAGCGGCGCAGTGTTTGCCGGGATCCCCAGGAGCTGATGAGGTGTTAATGGGAGCAGGGATTGGGATTGGCACTCAGGGGGTCACGGCTGCATCCCGATTTCCCAGCCATCTGGGAAAAACGGTGGGAAGCACCCCCCACCCCCCTCCGGCCCCAAGCCTAAAAGGGCAAGGAGCGAAGTAGAAGTTCGGGATGCAGGGATGCCTCAGGGGACAGGGATGGTGCCTATGGATTGGGAATGTTATCCTGTTAGGAGGTCTTTTGTTATGGAAGCGGCGGGGGGAAAAGGGGCGGGAGTGAAAGTTGTGTGCTCCAGTGAAAGTTGGGATGCTCGTTGTGGAAGTTGGGATGCTCTGGCACCCGCACTCTGAAAAGTGGGATGTGCCTGCACCCTCTCAGTGAAAGCTGGGATAAACCCCAAAACATAAACCAGAATCCCGGTGCTCCATCAGGTAAATCCCGGTGCTCCATCAGGTAAATCCCGGTGGATGAGAACACTCCCAGCACATCCCCAGCCACTATCTCTGGAGATAAGGAGCAGCCCCGCCATTCCCAAGTGGAGCCGGGATTGATGAGCTGTGTAGTGTTCCTGGGTCCTCTCCAGAGTGGATTTCATTCCCGGTGGGAGACCTCGGGAAGTTCTGTCTCCTCTGCACAGATTGAATCAGCAGGAAAATGGGGCTGGAAATGTTGGGAACGGAGACAGGGAGGCTGCTCCTGCAGATAAGCGGAGCTGCTTCCCGGCGGGATGAGGGCAGGGTGGGACTGGAATCATTGCATGGCCTCAGGGAATGGCTTTTCCTTGCTGTAAAAGAGAAGGAAAACCAGGAGCTCCTGCTGTGGTCCAGCTGAGCCCCTTGGATTGGTACCAGCAGAGTTCCTGGGATCCCCATGGCTTTTCTTCCATAGGACTGGAATTGCCCATGGAAGCTCACAGAAGGGACAAATCCACGTGTGTGCCATGCGCCACCATTCTGGTGGCTCCCCAAATCCCTGAGCGCACACCTGGCCCAGGAAAGGGAGGCTCCATCCCTGCTCCCAAAAAGCTGGAAATAGCAGCAGCTCTGTTGATTCACAACCACAGCCCCGACTTCCCTGCTCCGGATCCGAGGTGGTTTTTTTAACAATCCTCCCTTTTTCCCGGTGAGCCGAGGGCACACGGAGCGGCCAGGGCTCCCCTGGATATTCCCGGGGGCCACGCCAGCTCCTCTTTCCCCCGTGGAAAAACAACCCCCAGTGCTCGAGGCATAAAAAGCCTTTGTGCGGATCCCTCGGGAACGGCAGCGGGATTGCACCCTGGGAAAGGAAGGGCTGGAGCCGCCCCGGGAGCCCCAGCCATCCCGGAGTGATGCCTCCCCGCGCCAGCCCCGGCAGGAATGTTTGCTGTCACCGCAGCCTGCGGCAGGGAAATATTTTCCAGGGAAAAAAAAGGCCTCCCAGTGTATTCCGCGCCACCGGCTTCCAGCGGCCTCTGTAGCCGTCTTGTTCTGCCGCCGCCGGGACACCGAGCCGGAGGAAGAGAGGAGGCAAAGGTGGGAGAGCTTTAAAAAGCTCTGGTTAAGGTTGTTCCACCCTCTGGAAAAGGGATTGGGAAGCTGCAAAACAGCCGGAGCTGCATAACACCCGGAGGCTGCTGCTGGGGGAGAGGGAGGTTTCCCTTCGGCCTCCAAATCTCAGCTTCGTATCCCAGGAGAAGCATTTTGGGGCGCTAAGGGATAACCTGTCTTTTTCCAAGTTGAGAATGTAGGTCAGAGCCCACTCTCCTTCCCAAAATCCAGTGAGGATGCTGTTGCTGCAGGTTGGCCTGGAGTCCGTCCCTGCAGCTCTTTACTCTGGCACCAAAACAAAACGCACTCAGAAAACTGTGAAAAATAAGCCCAGCTCGGGAATGCAGCTGATTGGAAGTTTTTCCAGCAGAAAGTGCCGTCCGATCCACGGAAAACCATTCCTGGGGCGAGTGTTGATTTGGGCACTGTTTCCTCTGAGGGAGGAAAAAAAAAAATAAAAAAAAATCAGAGTGAGGGGGGAGAAATGTTTGGAGAGAGCCGGAGCTGCCGCCATCACGGAGCTTTTCCATCCCTCTGCAGAACAGCTCTTCCCTGGAAATGCACTGGATTTAGCAGCCCCAAAAGGGTGCTGGGTTTAGTGGCCCCAAAAACATTGGATTTAGGAGGCCAAAGGCAGTGGATTTAGCAGCCTGAAACCATTGGATTCCGTAGCCCCAAAAATGCTGGATTTAAGAAGCCAAAGGCTCAGGATTTAGTGGCCAAAACGACTGGATTTAGAAGGCCAAAATCCCCAGATTTAGCAGTCCAAAAGCACTGGATTTAGTAAGCCAAAGGCAATGGATTTACCAATCCAAAGGCATTGGATTTAGTAACCAAAACCACTGGATTTCCAGGGCCAAAATCCCTGGATTTAGTAGCCTAAACCCACTGGATTTACGGGCCACCAGCACAGGGGATGAGGTCCCAAGGACACAGGAATTCTGAGTTTTACTGGGAGGGAATCAGTAGCTTTGTCTTAGAAGGAAAATTTCTTGGAAAAATTCTGGATTCTGGCTGTGGGAGCCAGCCTGGCTGGGATGAGCTGTGCCATCATCCCACTCAGGACAGGCAGCCTGGAATTCCCCATTTTCCACCTTTTCCAGGGCTGGGAGCAGGTGCCAAAGGCTGCTCCTCAACCTGAGATGAATTTTCTATCGGAAAATCATTTTTTTTTTAGCGGAAACAAAGGATTTCCATTTGTCTGGTGAAATTAGGCTGATCCCACCGTCAAAGCTTCCCTGGATTTTCAAGCCTGAGTTGAAGTGGAATTTTTTTTTCCCCTGGAAAAGAGTGGAGAGGAATGAAAATAACATCGCAGGTGGCAGCAACCTGCAGGGCGGTGCCGGGATGGGGTGGGTCCGAAATTCCCACCGTGATCCAGCCGTGCCAGGCCGAGGGTGGGGGGGATCCCGGCGTCCTGCTGTCACCGTGGTGCCGCTGGTCCCTCATCCCGAGGCACAGAACCGGGATTGTGCCGACCCCGGGCAGATTTATGGGGTGATCCTGGCCTGCTATTAGTGGTCATGGAACCGCAGACTCCCAGACAGGGCCCGATCCCAAACTCCCGCGGTTTTGTTTTTTTTTTTTTTTTTAAGCAGAAATCTCCGCTCCGGCTGTTTTGCTGCAGGCTCTGCCAGGGACACCTAATTCCCGGGAAAACGGGGTGCCCTGGCAGCAGGTTGCCAGGAGGGGATATGGGGGGGGGTGACATGGAATGAGCAGTGCCTGCATTACCGAGCTCGGAGCAGCTCCGTCGGCTATTTATACCCGGAGCGCGGGAATGAAGCCGCTCGGGATAAATGGAGCTATTTTCAAGGTCTTGGCCAGGTCTAACTGGTTTAAACAAGGCCGGGAATGACTCACAGGGCTATAAATGTCCATCAGAATCCTTGGAGAGGCTGTCTCTGATGGATCTCCTTGGAAAAGCAGCCTTCCGGAGCGCTGAGAAAGCTGGGACACGCTCCTGTCTCCCTGCTCCGGCACCCATTCTAAATCCCATCGGTCCCAAATGGCTGGGACTGGTTGGACTGGACACATCTTTGCTTTTATGGGATGTGCAAGGAATTTGGGAATTGGGTCCCTTAATTCTGCTCCTTGGATGATGTGCTGGACCCTCCTTCAGTCACTTATCCCCCTCCCGGAGCAGCAAATTCCCGGTGGGAATTGTAGCACCTCAGCCAGGATGGAAGCTCTCCAGCAGCGCAGGGGTTTTGCTAGGAAATAACAGGGAGCTATTAAAGCCCAGGGTTTTGGGAGGAGGCTCCAGATTCCATTTTCTTCCTGTTTGTTTTCTTCTTGGGAACCCAAGGACATTTCAGTTTTCAGCAACTGATCATTAAGCATCAAAAATATTTCCCGAGATGAACCCAAAACCTGGATATTTCCAGTCAGGTGAAAATTCCCCTGCCTGCCGGGGAGAAAATATCCACGGCAGGATTTTCCTGGGACGTGAGCAAGACTTTCTTCCCTTTCTTTCTCGACCTGGGCATCTCCCTCCGCTCATCCTTCTCCCCGTGCTGCGGGAGCTGGGGATGAATCCGTTAACTCCCAGTTTTCCGCAGCCAGCCGGCTCCTCTGGCCATCGTTCCAGATGCCTGCGCATCTTGTTTATGCAGCAAAATGTGCTGCTGGAAAGCCGGGAATGGTCATCACGTGGGACACGGCAAACAGCTGGCAGATGCCCTCTGTTGATTTTGCTCCGGAGCTTTTCCAGAGGCTGCTGGGCTCTTCCAAGGGGGTTTTGCCCATTCCCGCTGTGATCCCATCCCACCATCCCAGGATCCCCACCTCATGCCAGCGTTGTCCCCAGGGAGCATTAGGAATGCTGTCCCAGGAAGTTGTTATTCCCATCAGGATAACTGCCAGCGCTCCATTCCCAATAATGGGGCTTTATTCCCATTGGGCTTTTCCAGGGTTTTATTTTATTCCAGCAGCTCCTTCCCTTCATCAGCACATCGGATAATTACAGACCAGGGAGGAGCGTTAAAACAGGGAGTGAAAATGCCAGAAATAGGGATGTATCCCAAACTGTCTGGATCCTCAGGAATCCTTGTGGATGAAGGCAATTTGCCTGCCCCCGAGATCCTGGGATTGAAGGATATGATTCCAGAGTTAAAAGGATGGATATTCGTGGGATATTAAAGAGACAAAATTTTGGCACACTCCCAGCTTTTCCTTTGTTAGCCTTGCTAAGGCCTTGGAAAATCTTTCCTGGAATTAAGCAGCCCCATTTAATGTGGAATCTAATTAGGAAGGACTTGGTGGGAGAGTTCCTCAAATAGTTGAGTCAATATTGGCCGGTGTAATAGTGGAAATTCCCGGTGGAATTCTGGCACCTGTTCCAGAGCTGAGGCTCTGTGGATGGGAAAAAAGAGGGAATTACAGTGGTCCCCATCTGAATCCTTCAAGCAGCTTTTCCGAATGTATGGAATTTGTGGGAACTCAGGAGTGGGATCCTGGCGCGTGTTCTCAGATTGGTGTTGGATGTGACCTTGGAATGTGCTGTTGGCTCTTCCTGGAGAGCTTTGGTGGGAATGCTCAGCTTAATTCCCAGCTTCAGGAATGTGAATGATCCTCATCCTCATCCTCATCCTCATCCTCATCCTCATCCTCATCCTCATCCTCATCCTCATCCTCATCCTCATCCTCATCCTCATCCTGGTCTTCCCGTGATTTGTTCTGCTTGGAAGCTCCTGGGAATACTCCCAACCCAGCAGAGCTCTTAATGTTACAAAGGTGGATCCTAGAGAATCCATCTGGGAATACACCCAGTGACCAGCAATGGGAGCTTTCTTATCCCACTCCACCTTCACCCTTCCCTCTTCCTGCCTCAATCCCACCTCCCACCTCTTCCTGAAGTACTTTCAGGCACTGATTCATCCATAATTTCCGTGTCTTATCAGGGAAAGGCTTCAATAAATCCCACAAGTTGCCTTTTGTCTCCAACAATCCTCCTGAAGGGCAGCTCTTCCGGAGCCGCTGTCTCCCAGTTTCCTGAATTCAAGGGAAAAATATCCAATCCCGCCTTTCTTTCAGAGGAGCAGCACAATTGGGAGAGTTCATTATCCTGGATTAATGATGATGATAATTATCAGGAGAAGGGGGATAATTATCCAGCTTGGAGGGAAGGCACCATGTGTCCGCAAGAAATGGAGGTGGAAAAAGCCCATCCAGACTCCGGCCATCCCTTGGGAAATGGGAGCCACCTCCCCAGCCATGGCTCCCAATGCAAATAAGAGCATCATTTCAAAATTAAATTTAAAATAAATATTAGTTAAATATTAAAGAGGAGAAATCAGGTGGAGATAGCCAGGAACTTGCTCATTCCAACCCTGAATGTTTAAATAAGACACCATGGAAAATTTTTCATTTTCAGCAGTCCTGGTATTCCTAAAAATGTTCTTTTTATGGGAAAAATATCAATTTTCCTGCTTCTTCACCTTAGGAGAGATTAATTTTATCTATGTGGAAGGAGAGAAGGGAGCAGGAGATGGTTGGATGTGGGAGCAGAGCCTCCGGAGTTGATCCCACATCCAGCCGCTTTTCCAGGCCCGCCTTGCTGAATACAAATGTTGGAATTGCTCCGTGTCCTCGTGTTCCAGAGACAAAGGCTTTGTCTGAGGAGCAGGAGTGGGATGTGGTGGCTGTGGTTGTCCCCGTGGGCACGTGGAACAGGATGGGCATCACCATTCCCGGAGGGATGTGCTCCACGGATGGAGCAGAGTGGGAGAATTGTGGGACACACAAAGGGAAAACAGGATTTAAGTGTCTGGGATGGTAGGAATGTCCTCAAGGATCAAAAATCCAAGGAATCAGGGCAGCTCCCAGTCCACACCTGAATGAAAATCTTCACCTTCAGTGGGGACAAAATTGCAAGTCCTGTGGAGCCAAAGCAGGGAAGCGGCGCCTGGTAAAGAGGAAAAAGCAGGAAATTGGGAAAGGCGGGAGCTGCCAAGCTCGGGATGGTGTCACCTCCGGCCACCCCTCATGTGGAGGTGCCAGATGTGCTCACATTTGACCCAACAGCTGCAGGGCCTAGGCCTGAGGGTGGGAACTGCCCGGGGAAAGGCTCATCTTGGTCTCTCTGGAATCCATCGGAACAAACCTCGTGGTCCGAGGGAAGCGGGGATGGAAAGCCAGTGGGATCTCATCCAAAACATCTGGATCCAGCCAGGAGCGGAGAGCAGGATCCTCGAGCTTGCCCAGCAGCCACATTCCAAATTTCAGCCCGTCCTCCCAGAATTCCCCTTCCCTGAGCCTTTGGACGAGCGGAAAGCTCCCTGGAAACGCGGGGAGCGGAGACTGAGCGCTTGGGGTGCACCAGCACCTCCCGCCAGCCGGGATGGGCGATCTGGGGGCGCAGGCCGGGGTTCAAGNNNNGAGGCCGGGGTCCAAGGGGGCGGCCCCCCGGATGCACCCCCCGGGGCACGCCTGGGTGTCGCCCCCCACCCCGGGGTGTCGCTCCCCGGCCCCCCCCGCGCCCACCGCCGGCGACAGAGGGCGCCGCGCCACCGCGCTCGGGGGCGGCCCGCGGCTGCCCCTCCCTCCTTTTGGGGTGTCCCCCAAACCCCCCCAAATCCCGGCAGAAAACGCCTGGAAGGGGTCGGCTGGGAGGGAGGCGGGCTGCGACTATCGCCGCTGCTATCGCGATAAG
>VYXD01005613.1:211948-225147 GCA_013397195.1 Hylia prasina
CCCTCCTTTTCCCACCCCCATTCCAGCAGCTCCCCTTGCTCACATCCCACCTCATTCCTGCTCCACCCTCTCCACTTGCCCTGGACCACAGAGCCCTTTTCCAAGGAAAATGTGGGAAAAGCAGGGATCATCTGGGATGAGGCTGTGCTTTGGCTCCCACCAAACGGGAATTCCTGACACTCCAATGCTTCCTGCGTCCGGATCCCGGGGAAGGCTAAGCAAGGAGCTCTCCTTTGGGAAGGAGCACTTTTCCACAGGGTTTTCCTCCCACCAGCATTACAAGGAACGCTCTTATATCCCTGTTGGAAAACAGCTGGAACGGAAAGGTGGGGATTTGATTCCCGTCCCGCTTCCCGAGGCAGCGATACTGAGGGATTTGGGAGCCCTTGGAATGCTTTGCTTACCCCTGCTCTGTGCTCCCTGTTCCCGCTCTCCCTTCCCTCTCCTTTATTTATTCAGCTAATGGATATGGAGTCGGTGGCAGCGGGAGTTGGGATAAATCGGGATTCATCCATGTCCTCATCCCTATTAAAGGCCAAGATTCCCATCTCCAATTGCCTCTTTGTGTCTGTCCTTGGCAGCGATACCTGGGTCACGCTCCAGTAATTCCCGACAGGAATGGGGACGTGGCTTGGATATGGATCCCAGCCGGGATATGGATCCTGCTGGCCCTCATGGAAACAGTGGGAAAATCACAGCAGCACCTTGGGAATGCTGAGTTTCCCGGAAATCTGAGGCACGCACGGGGGGATTTCCCGAGGCTGAGCACGGGAAAGGCTTTGGAGAGGAGGAAAAATTCCGGCAGGAAAAATCCCATGAAAGTGAGTGGGGATTAAACCCCTTCCAAATCTTTCCTGAAATGCCCCACCTTGGAGCTCCAGAATCCACAGTGGGAGGAAAACAGGGAAGGGATGGAAGTTTGGATGCATGAATCCATTTTTTAATCACTCCTGGCCATGGGAGGGAACAAATCCAGCAGCCCTGGGTGGAAAAAGGGGACAGAAGGAGGGATTTGTGTCCAAAGGGTCTTTTCCAGGAGTTTCTGTCCCCCTGGGTCCAATTAGAGCCATCATTCCCAAACCCATAAAATCCCTGCAGATGTCAAGCCGATGGTGGAGCTGGTTTTTTGGGAGCACCCAGAGGAAATCTCTGGTTTGGGAAATCACCGTCTCATCCCTGCTTTTCCCTTTGTTTCCTCTCCTTCCACACCCCCTTCCCTGTCAATTCTCAGTCTGGCTTTTTAGGAGAAGAAGGATAAAGACCAGGAAGGGCCTTCTCCATAAGGAAAGGCAAAAATTCTCTGCCTGACCGGGAGAAAATCCCACGTGGAAAGATCCTCCAAGGAATAAATCCGGTGGGAAGCAGGTGCCAGAGCAGGGCTGCTTTTCCCGGCACAAGGTTGTGAGGAGAAGGAAAAGGAGGAGGAGGACGAGAAGGAATTCATCACTTGGGATGACGGGAGCTGCCGAAATGGGATCGGGCTTTCCGCAGGAATAAAAGCCCTGAAACGGGGTGGATCTCCTGAAGTGCCTCTTAACCTTTTCCCTATCCTGTTCCTAATGGGAAAATAAATCCCACCAGGAGTTCTCCTCAGAAGGGGGAAAGAAAAGAAAGGAGCATTACCCAGCTCTCCAGTTTCCTGGATTCATGGAAAAGAGGGAGGGGTGGGAGAAGGGAGAACTGGACAAGACAGGGAGCTTGCTCCAAGCTCTGGATCATCCCATGGATAGGGCGGGAATTTCAGCTGGTTTTAAGGCCGGAATATTCTTCATCCCATTGAAACTGGGGATATTTGGGATCAGGAATGGCTCCGGCTGGGATGAGGAGAGGGAGAGCCACCTGGATGTGCAAGAGGCTGATCGCATGGGATCATATGCAGGAATGAGCGAGGGGGTTGGAACAAGGCAAGGTTAGGGAATCAGTGGGGTTTGGGATGCACCAGTGTTGGGAATGGGGCAGGATTTGGGATGTATCATCATGGTTTAGGGTGCAGCAGGTTTGGAATGGGTCAGGGTTTGGGATGGGGTGGGATTTGGGATGTAGCAGGGTTTAGGGTGTGGTAGGGTCTGGGATCCAGCAGATTTGGGAAGCAGAAGGATTTGGGATACAGTGAGGGTTTGGGATATGGCAGGGATTGGGATGTGGCAGGGTTTGAGATTCAGCAAGATTTAGGATATAGTAGGATTTGGGATACAGAAACCCAAACAGCCTGGAATTCGAGGTCTCCCTGTGGGATGCAGGTCCCTGTCCCCCTTCTCCCTCTGCTCCACCCTGTCCCAGGCTCCGCTCCCGGATCCAAAGGGGCCCTGGTGCCGTATCCATGCTCCAGCAGGGAGCCCAGGCAGATCCGGCATATTTTTCCCAGTTACTCATTAACCACCATTCCTTTGACAGGATCAATATTCCAAGCAAACACTTGAGCAGCCCCACTCCGCTTCCCTCTCCTTCCCTCGGCAAAATGATTTATTCCCGAAAATGCAGCTGCCTGGAAAAGCGGCTCCAGGGAAAGGGGAGGGGGGTTTATCGGTGGGATATGCAAAGCACATTTATTCTGGCTTTTATCTCTCCCATTCCATGTTGATCCCATCCATACAGATGGATTTGGGGCAGGTAGATAATGAAAAGTCAAGTGGGAAATTTACACAAAGGCGCTCCTGGCTCCCGCTTTTCCAACAGCGCTGGAATTGCTTTATTCCTTCATTCCATAAAGCAGGATTTCAAAGCTTTCAAACGTTTTGTGTTTAACACAAATCCACTTAATTCCCACCTGGAATTTTTTCCAGTGTTAATTTCCTCGTTAATTACTGAGGATATTTGGACGCCACTCCTTCTCCCGGTGATCCATCTCCGTCTCCTTCCCTGCATCCCCAAAGTCCTACCGGGAACTTCCCATGCCGCCAAAACCTCAGGAGCTGCTCCCTAATTCCCTGTAAGCGGCTTTTCCTCTGCTTAATGGAGGGCATGGGATGGGAGAGCACAGCTTGGAACAAAAAAAAAAATCCGGAAAAAAACCGGGAGAACCATTTATTAATAAACATCTCCTGGCCATTTGGAGGCTGCTCCAGCTTAAAGCAATTAATTCAGGATCCAGACATAAACTCTCCAGCTCTTTGACAGCTTGGAGCTGGAATAAAAATGCCAGTTCTCCAGGGAAAAGCCGGGATAGTTGGCTCTTTTCCGGACTGTTTGCTCATAGGCCCAGGGAGCAATCTTCCTGCGGAATGAAATGCAAGGACACAAACAACGTTCCAGGGAGAGAATGGGAGATGGGAATGAACAGTTTGAACTATTTGCTCAGCAGAAGGGCGGCCACAATGCCGGGCCCATGGATTTTGCATGGATCACCCGGCTCCCCAATCCCTTTTGTTGTGGAGTCCCGGCCTCCGGCCAGATAAGGGCACAGCTGCAGCCCTTCCCTGATTCCCTTATCCCACTGATCCAGGAAAAGCTGCCTCCACTGGCATTCCCGAGCCAAGATCTGGGCTCTGGACCATGGCTTTTCCATGGATTCTGAACACCTTTTGTTGTGGAGTTCCTTCCTCCAGCCAGGTAAGAGCACAGCCCTTCCCTGATTCCATGCATCCAGCAAAAGCTGCCTCTGCTGGCATTCCCAAGCCAAGCTCCAGGCTCTGGGATGAGGCTCCATGTGCCCCTGGATGGTTCATCCCACTCGGTTGGCATCTTTGGGAATGGCCGGGAAACACTTTTGGGACAAGGAAAGGTTTCAGGGGCAGGGAAACCCTTTGGGGGCAAGGAAAACTCTTGGAGAAAGGGCAAAGAAGCCCTCTTGGATAAGGGGAAAACACTCATGGAAAAAGGGAAACCTCCTGGGGCAAGGAAACATTTTAGGGAAAGGAAGCACTTTTGGGCAAAGAAAACCTCTTGGATAAAGGGAAAATCCTCTTGAATAAAGGAAAACCTCCTGGGGCAAGGAAACATTTTAGGGAAAGGAAGCACTTTTGGGCAAAGAAAACCTCTTGGATAAAGGGAAAATCCTCTTGAATAAAGGAAAACCTCCTGGGGCAAGGAAACCCTTCCAGGCAAGGAATTCTGTCCTCATTCCAAGCAAGCTGCAGGAATGCCATATTCCAAGGGATATTTCCAGCCTGGTGTGTAGAGGCAGAGTTGCCAAATGAAGAATTCCATATTGATTTAGGTGACAATGAGCCTGGAATGTGAAAATCCTAAATATGCGTTGTCCTTCCTGGGAGATCCATCTAGGAGCCAGATGTGAAAATACTGAGAATATCCTTGCTGGGTGCCACTGCATCCAGGCCTTCATTCCCTGAAAATCCAGGGATATCTCTCCCTCTTCTAATCCAGGCCACCCTTCCCTCCAGGCAGGGAAATGCTGGAATTCCAAATGAATCGGGAGCGAGGCCAGCATGGATGATCCATCCTTTGCCATTCCCACTTTTTGTCCTGTTGGTTCTGGGGTCTGGGAATAGCCCTGGGCTGTTGGAAAGAATCCTGAAAGGATTTTAGGAGTGAAAAGGGAAAAGGTTTTGGATTCGGCAATCCCAGAGCTCCGCTGCTGTCCCAAAAATCCATGGAATCACTGGATTTTTTTTCCCCCTTTTCCCAATTTTTCCTGCAGGGTGGTCAGACTGGAAGGCAGGAGGCTCCTGTTGTTCCTGGGATGCCCAGAGCTCATCCCACATATCCCTGAAATCTTGGATATTCCCTGCTCTGATACTGCATCCCTGGGATGGCTCATCCCAAAATCCCTCAGGAAGTGGGCTAGGCTCCTTGATTCTATGAATTCCCATAGAATATCCCAAGTTGGAAGGGATGAGGCACATCAAGCCTATCTCAATTCCCATTTAAAAGGCGGATCCAACCGGATTTCCATTTGTGGGATTGCTCACCCCAAAATCCCCCAGGAAAGGAGCTCTCTGCCTTTACCACGGTTGGGTCCTTTAATTCCATGATTTCCCAAAGAAAATCCCAAGTTTTAAGGGATGAGGCTCACCAAGCCTCTCCCTATTCCTGTTTTGAAGGCAGATCCGGCTGGAATTCCTTTTCCAGGCTCCACCAGCTCCAAACTCATCCTGAAAGCGGGATGGGTTAATTAATGAGACGTTAAAGAGGCGGAATGACACTTCCAGGAGCTCATTCCCGAGCCACTCCGCCGGAGACAAAGAGAAGGTGCCGGCAGTGCCGGGTAATTTGTGCGGCGTTCCCAGGGAATAAATTTAGGGAAGCAAATATCGTTATGCGGGATTTAAATTAAAGTTGACACTAATGTAAATACGGCCAAGCAACTCCGTGTTTAAAAACTGGGATGAGGCTCCCGTTTTTTAATCAGCTCCTCTTAACTCCACTGGCATTTCAAATCCAGCGGTTAAATTGGATACAAAGCCAGGAGAAGGAGCTGCCGGAGGGAGCGGCTTCTTCCCGAGGGATGCATGGGCTCAAGGGGTGGGATAATGTAGGGAGAGGTGGCCAGGAAGCATCTGGAGATGATTCAATATTCCCATGTCCCATGGAGATTCCCAGCCTTCTGATCCCACTGCTCTGGATCCAACAGCGCTCGGATCCTCTGGAACCCACTGGCATTTGGTTCTTTCCACCCATGTCCAGCTCATCCCAGCATCCAAACCCCGGAGCCACAGCCAATATTCCTGGTCCTGGGAGGTTCCATCCAGCTTCCCACCATGCTGCTTCCTTGGAATGATTCAGGTTGGAAGTGACCCTAAAGCTCCTTTCATTTCAATCCCCAGCAAAGTTAAATCGGGAATTGGGGGGGAAAATCAGGAAATAAAAGCAGCAAAGTGAGGAGGAAGGAGAGTTCCCGCCTCAGCTACTTCAAAGCCAGGTGATCCTGAGCTCTGGAATAACAATGGGAACTCTGTAACCTGGCAGGACCCGGAGTTATTCCTGCTCCACGAACAATGGATTTGGCATTGGAATTCTGCTGCCCTCCTTTCCAAGGGAATAAAGTGCCCCTGGCAGCGGTGCCAGCGCTGGTTCTCTGCCATGAGATAAGGCCTTGGAATGAGGGATCATTCCAGCACCATTCCAGCACCATCCCAAAGCTTTCCAGGCCCAGCTGGATGGACTTGGAAATGCCCATTTCATTGGGGCCCCTCATCCCCCTCGCACTTCCAATATTTGTGGTTGTTTTGGGAGTCAAATCCCACCCGAGGGGGGATAAAACCCAGCCGAAATCCATGTTTTTTTCTGTGCTGAGAACGTTCGGCTCCAATCCCAATGTAATTTTGGGCATCGTGGGAATAATAATAAAAATAACAAAAATATCAGTGAAATGTCAACACTAATATTAATAAAAATCTTTAAAATATATAATAAATATCTTCCTTGGAATTTTTGGACAGCCTGCATGGAATTCCTGGTATCTTAAGTCTCCCGGACAACCGGGGCTCCCTGGATCCAGCCTGAGGTGCAGGGGGTCCAGAGGCAATTCCTGTGGGGGTCACACACGCCCAGGAATCCCCAGAACCACGAGAGGTGATGGGATTGGTGTTATCCCAGGTAAAGGTCCTGCCTGGAAGAGATTATTCCCACAAGGCATCTCCCACTCCTGGTCTCATCCCAAGATTCCAGAATTCCACCTGCTGCCTTGGCAGAGGATATCGTATTTCTAATACCAAATTATGGCTTGGGATGTCAAACAGAGTTATATATCCCATTAATTAGCCCCCTGGATATCCCAGGGATTTTAGGAGCATCCAGTTCGGGGGAAAACACTGGGAAAACTCCCCCAAAAGGTGCAGGGAAAAGCCTGGGGTGACGTGATCCCATTTTTCTGGGAAGGAAGGGGTGTCCCAGGAGCAAGTTTTTCCTGGAAGTCATCCCCCAGCACCCGGGCTGTGTCCACAAACCCCCCCTTCCTGAGGAGTTAAGGAGCTTCCAGACACCCATTGTCTTGGAAAATCTGATGGAAAGCAGAGGGCTCCAAGGGCTGGGAGGGGAGGGGCCGCCCTGGCCACCTGGAAATGGGGATGGATGGGGCTCTTGGATAGGTGAGACCTCTGGAGTGGGATAATGGATGGAGCGGAGCAAGCAAGTGGCCCTGACATCCCATTCTTTAGTGGCTCGTCTCCGCTAGAAGACGCCGGGAAGGGATTTGATGGAGGAGCAGGGAAGGGATTTGATGGAGGAGCAGGGAAGGGAGCTGAGGGAGGGCAGGGAAGGGATTTGATGGAGGAGCAGGGAAGGGATTTGATGGAGGAGCAGGGAAGGGATTTGATGGAGGAGCAGGGAAGGGAGCTGAGGGAGGGCAGGGAAGCAGATAGAGAGGCAGAGGTGATGAGTTGATCTATCCTGATTTTCTCCCCGGGCACGGCTTTCACCTGATGGGAAAACAGGGAAGAGGTTGCCTGGGGATGTTATTGGCTGAGTCAATTTTAATCCCACAGTTTTCCCAGTTTTTAGGGAGAATTGATCCCACAGGATGGATGGACCCCATGGACAGAGGTGCAGCACCTGGGGAGGGTGAAAATTTGCTGATTTAGAGGCTAGAGCAAATTGCAAATTCCCCAGCTGGCCACTCCTTGGACCCTGTGGAAAATGTTTGGAAGGGGGAAACCCACATGGAGACATCACTGCTCTCCCAAATTCCTTCTGTTGGGAAAACTGGGAGCCCCTGGCATGGCAGCCCCCACTGGGTGGGGCGGGTTTAGACACCCTGAGACAGCCAGGAATGTTTCCAGTGCTCTGGAGCATCTCTGGAAATCCCGAGATCACCCCTGTGCGAGCCAGAGATAAGGAAGAGGGTAGAAGTTGGCTGGAATTGGTCGGATCCACCACCCCAAATCCCAGCTGCTGTTCCCAGTGACCCGGGAATGGCTCCAGCCAGGTATGCTGGCAGTGTTTAACAACCCATCTGTCTTTCCCTGCTCCCACTCCCAGATCCATTTGTTTGAGCCACGGGGCCCTCCAGCCTCTATGCTTTGTCCTGCTTATCTCTGGGATTAATCTCCCAGGAATCCCGGGATTAATGTTAAACCTGGTTCTACCATTCCCAGTCTGCTGGATCTGCCTTGGTGGGACTTATCCCATCATCCCAACCCCAAAATTCTGAGTCCTTCCTGCTCATCTTCCCAAAGATTCATTTGGAGGTGGTATCCCACATCCCATCTGTTTTTTTTGGGATGCTGCATGCCCAGCATCATCTCCCCAGCAGAATGTGGGAGCAGGAGCAGCATGGAATATTCCCAGGGGGAATGGGAAAGGTGAAGGGGCTGAGGCCAGCGTGGCTGGGACACAGGGAGGGAGCCAGGAGCAGGTGGATGTTAGGAAGGGAGGTTGGGCTGGGAATTGCTGGCGGAGAGCTGTGCACACAGCCCTTATCTCATCCGGCCGTGTTTGCCCAGCAGGAGCAGGGAGCCGGCTGATCCTGCAGGAAGGGAACGCAGCCGGAGCCCCCAGCTCCTGGCTTTCCACCACAGAGGGGCTCTGAGCTTTCAAACAAAATCTTGGAGTCTCCTGGTGCTATAACACCCTGGATGGACCACGATTCCAACCATATCCATGCCTTGGTCACATCCACAATCCAAACACATCCACGCCTTGGTCACATCCATGGCTTTGGTCACATCCATGCCTTTGGTCACATCCATGCCTTGGTCACATCCAGACCTTGGTCCCAAGCGTCACCTCCAGGTGACACCAGCTCAGCATCCTCCAAGCCTCTGGATTATCCCACCTGGAAGAGGTCTGCCATGAAAGTGTCGGCGCTACACATCAGGACGATCCATGACATCCTTGGTTTCCTGGGAGTGAGCCCAGCCTGTCCTTGTGGGATCCGGTGGGATGATGGTGAGGGGACACATGGAGGGTGGGAGTGAGCTCTGGATCTCTGGGATGCAGGTACAGCTGCCACTGGAGTTACCAGGATGAGAGCAGGAAGGAGCTTTATTTGGGAAAAATCAGGTTCTGTGCCACTCACCCTCTGCTCCCTCCTGGTTGTACGGAGAACCTTGGGAATGTCCAGCTCTGGACTAATAATGGAAAATAATCCCGGAGCTGCTGGTGGCTCCTTCTGGCCTCTCCTCCATGGGACAAAGGTGTTTTTCCATCACATTAATGGAATGGAGATGCCTGGAATGTGCAGGATTGGATGTGCAGCCACATCCCAGCCATCTCAGCCCTCTGGAGCATCCCCTGGAATTCCATATTTCCCCACAGAAGACTAATTATCCCATTAACACTGGAGAGGCTCCGGGTCACCAGGAAGGGGCTGATCCATCCCCTGCTGCCGAGGGGTTGATCCTGAGGGGGCTTCCAAGGACACTCTCGGCAGGTTGGATGTGATCCAAGGGGCAAATTGAAGATCCTCACCCCCCTTCCCTGGAATAACCCCATATTCCAGCAAATATCTGTCTGATTCCAACTTCAGGAATGAGCTTTTCCAGCCCTCCCAGATGGAGCTGTTACAGGAGTGAGCAGGCTTTTCCATGGAAACCCATTTTCCATGCTCACAGCCCTCTCCCCGAAGCATTCCCTTCCGTGCTCATCCATCCAGGGAGTCCTGACTGTCCCGTCAGTGCAGATCTTGGAAAGAGCCCCTCAGAAAAAGCAGGATTTCCACCCCACAGCTGGAAAAGCGGCCCCTTCCCTTTCCCTACCTAATTCCGGGCGGAAACCCAGCCTAGGCTGGCAAGGGACAGAGGCTTCCCTGTTTGGATTCGGGATGGGGATTTCTGCGGCTGAAAGTGGCTTTGTGATTTTTCCAGGAACGCTTCCTCCCTGGCTCCGGTGTGGGATGCACATGGCTGTGGCAGGGAAGGAGCAGGGAAAATATTTAAACAAGGATTCGGGAATGAGCTTGGATTGCTTACTCTGAGAGCAGTTTCCGAGGCTGGTGTTAAAATGTGCTTTTTCCCTCGGAGCCTCCGGAGTTTTTTAAGGACTAGGACTGGAGTTCTGCAGCTGGAAAAGGCCATAATTAATCATTTGTGTTCCCAGTGTGGATGTGCTTCCAGCAGGTCCTGTTTATTTATCCCATTTATCCCATTTATCTTCTCCCTGCTGGATCAAAGAGCCTTTTAGCACCCTGGAGTTCTCCTCCCAGGAAGCTGATCCCACTCATTTATCCATGGTCCTGGGCAGCCCTGTTCCTGCTTCCAGCACACTCCAGCTCCAGGTTCCATGTGTTAAATTCATGGATATCCCCCAGGGCAGGAGCACATTCAGCTCCCAGCTAAAGCCTGTGGAAAGCAAGGAAAATCTTCCCTTTGGGAATTATAACTGGGAAGCTGCAGCCTTCACCTGGAAGGGGGCTGCAGTCAGGTGAGAATCAGGATATTCCCTCAGGAAACAAGTGATAAGAGGGAATGGTCTCAGGGAAAGTTCAGTTGGATATCAGGAATTTCTTTATGGAAAGGCTTGGAGTGGGACACTGGTGGAGTGCCCATCCTTGTAAGTGTCCAAAGAACAGCTGGAATTGTCACTCAGTACTCAGATAAAATGGAAAAGGGACAAAGATTGGATTTGATGATCTCCAAGGTCTTTTCCAGCTGCAATATTCCCATAATTCCATAAGGACAAAGTGAAGCAAGGGCTTCACACCTCATTCTGCTGGAGGCTGCGGGGAGGAATCCAGAGGCTCCTTCCCGCCCCTAGAGGCCTCTTCCCACCTCCGCAGTGCCGGGATTTGGCGGAAAGGAGGGAAAATCCTGCTTCCCACCTTCCTGGTGGCCAATCCCGGAGAGCTCCACACTCCAAAGGGGTCTGGCCTCCTTTCCAGCTGGAATTCCGAGGGAGCTGGGATCTGCTCCGAGGTGGGAAGGAGGAGCAGTGGGCTCCGGAATTTGGGGTCTCCTTCCCACATCCTGGCTCTCCAACTCCTGTGTTTTCCTGGCTGCTTTTCCAAGGTTTCAAGGAGCCAATAATCCCGAGATATTGGTGTCGGAGGTGCAGGAGCTGCGGCTCCTGGAGCATTCTAGCCATGACGTGAGCACAGAGGCATTTCCAAGTCCTGGAGAGCCCTTGGAAGTCTGGCCTGGGGGTGGATCCATGTTCTCCAAGGGCTGGAATCCTGGCTCTCCGGCTCTGGAGTGGTTTAAGTGGAATTCTTGGTCAGAATTGCAAAAGAGCGGAGCCTCCCTGGGTGTTCCGACAGGTGAGGGGATCAAAGCTCTGCATGGCCTTGGAGCTCCAATGTTTCCCTGGATTTTAGGAATTCTGACCTGAATTTGCTCCCAGTTCAGGACCTGATCCTTGAATTCCACCCAAACTGGGATATTCCAGCCTGAGGTTCCTGAGGGGGTGCTGCAGCTCCAGGGATCGCTCAGAACTTGTCCAGGCACATCCCAGCTGAGCAGGGAGCTGGTGGGGGAGAATTCCAAGTTTCCTGGCTCCTTTGGTGACCTTGGGAACTTTATCTCTGTGAGTCACTGGGAGCAAATCCTGGACATTGAAGGGAGTTTCCTCTTGGATCTGAAAAATCGTGAGCCAGCCCCACATTCCTTTGTGGTTTTGGGGTGCGCCAGGATCAGGAGGGATCCAGAGGCAGAATTCCTTGGGCAAAAGTGGCCTCAAAACTCTTCCCAGAGGCTGCAATCCCTGGATAATTTTCCAAGAGTTCCCCCTCAGGCATTCCAGAGAGAGCAATGTCAAACCATGGACCCACTGAGTTTTCCCATCCAGCTTCCAGAGGCTCCCTATTGGAGGCAAAAAAAAAAATCGAGAAATTGTTTAATTCCTCCTTCAGTCTGGGATTTGGGATGATTTCCACCTGCACTGAGAGTCGAGATGGAAATTCTCCAGCTGGGAATATGGGTGGAATCCAGATGGATTTCCATCCCTGGGTGCTATAAATGGGGGGGGGTCCAGCTGGATTTCTATCCCTAGATGCCATGAATGTGGGAACAGAGCCTTGGGAAGTCCCTGGCACAGCTCCACCTCCACCCCTGTCCTGGCAGCTCCATGGAGGAGCTGTCAGGATTTGATGGAGTCAAGGAAAAATTCAGGAACCTTGGAGTTTGACTGTGCCTCGGAGCTCCGGGAGCACAAATCACATTCTCAGCAGTTTTATGGGAGCCCTCCTGTCCTTTGGGGGCGCTTCTGCTCCAAAATGATCCTATGGGAGAATTCCAAGGAAGTGGAGCTTTGTGCAGTGCCCAGGGAGAGTTTTCCCTCCCCATGCCCTCCTTCTCACAGCCTCTGGAAAAGCAGGGCCCTCCTTTGGAGAGGATTCTGCTCTAAGCTGGTGGAAAAATGATTTTATTGGAGAATTCCAAGGAAATTGAGCCATTGTTGGTGCCCAGGGAGAGCTTCTCCCTCTTTCCCACACCCTTGGAAAAATGGTGTGGGAAAGAGGGAGAAATGGCCTTCCTTTGGGGGGATTTTGCTCCAAAATTATTTTATGGGAGAATTCCAAGGAAGTGGAGCCATTTTGGAGCTTTCCCACCCTGTGCCCCTGGAACAACCAGGTGCTGGGGAAAGAATTTGGGAAAAGCAATGGGGAGGCAGAAATTTGGGAAGGGACAGTGAAACAGGAGAGGAGCAGGAGCAGCTGCATTCCTGTCCCAGCGCCCCCCAGTTCCTAGGAATCCAAAAGCTCAAGGGGATATCCCAAAGGATTTTTATCCCAATGAAAGAGTGGGTTTGGATGCGCTGCGGGAAAACTCCTGGATGGGCGCGGGGGTGCACGGATCACCCCGGGGAGCGAATCCCAAGGGAAAGGCCAGCTCCAGGCAGGCTGCTCCTCAGTACCTGGCTCCGGGCGCCGCTGGCAAATCTGGGATATCAAAGGCCTGTCAGCCTCGGGAACGGGACAAAGGCCGGCGCATTAATGATTAACTCCGCTAAAAGCTGCGGCTTTTTCATTCCCAAGGCGCCGGGAAGCTCCAGGCCCATGTGACAATCCCGGGCATTTTGTGGCAGATTGGGAAAAGCTCGTGAGCAAACACAGGTGCTCCGGAGTCAGGGACAACCACAAACAGCCGCAGCTATTCCGACCGAAATTAACTCCTGTGTTTGCCTCCCGTTTTTCCTGCCGGGAGATTTTCCCTTGCCTTTTTTGGGGGGGTGGGTTTTGTGGGGTTTTTTTGGTTGTTGTTATTGTTGTTTTTTGGGGGTTTTTTTTTTTTTTCAGTTTTCAGGGAGGGAGAAAAAAAGGGGTGGGAAAAAAAAAAGGGGGAAAACTCCCCCAAAGCCTCCTCACCTGGAAAAAAGCTGAGGGAAGTTATTCAACAGGGAAATAAAACCCCACTCCCGGTTTTTTTTTA
>VYXD01005613.1:225706-235825 GCA_013397195.1 Hylia prasina
CTGCCGGGTTTTTATTCCCTTTTTATTCCCTGTTCCAAGATTTATCCCGGCTCCCGACCATAGCAGCAGAAAATCGGGATCGAGTCCCAAAAAAGGAACTTGGAGATGGGAGAAGTGGTGCGAAAATCCCGGGAGCAGCCTCGGGAATGAATAGTAGCCCTGGGGTGGGGAATGGGAATGCTGCCTCTTCTCCCGGCTGGAAGGAGCGGGGGAGCATCCCGCTTTTCCAAAGGAGGGATTTGTAGTCTTGCAGCGCCGGGTGATCCCGGATGGAACAATTCTGTGGATGCCGCAGGACGGGCTTGGCTATCGCAGTTTTATCCCCGTGGAGAAAACGTGGATTTGCACCTCAAAAATCGGGAAAACTCCCCCAAATGGAGGAGGATTCTGATCTGCACCATCCACGTTTTTTTGGGGGATGGGGCTGAATCTTTGGTGCAAACAGGGTGTGGTTTTGGAATAAGGGATGGAGGGATGGGATACAGGGAATGGCTTCCCACTGCGAGGGGTAGATGGGATATTAGGAATTAATTCCTCCCTGTGAGGGTNAGCAGAGGGAGGGGAGGGAGAACGGGAATTTGGGGATGTCCCCCCACCGACTCCGGGTGTGACCTCGCTGTGGCTCAGCCTGAAGGTCCCTCTAGCGGCTTTTTTTGCCTCCATGAGGAATTGCCGGGTTTTTATTCCCTGTTCCAAGNCCCAGAAAAGCTGTGGCTGTCCTGTCCCTGGAGATGTTAAAATCCAGGTTGGACGGGGCTTGGAACAATCTGGGATAGCTAAAGGGGAATGATCCACAAGCGCCCTTCCATCCCAATCCATGCTGGAATTCCACGATCCATTGCCTCTCTGAGTTCAGCACAAAGTGGTTTTAAGGAAAAATTGCTCTGATCCAGCTGCTGGGTCACCAGGAACATCCAGGAAAAACAACCAACCTGCCCTGGTGGGTGGAGCACGAGGAGTGTTGGGATGGAGAGCGGAGTTCCACAAGGAGAACTGAGAAGCAGCATCCAGGTTTTATCCCAAGGACAACGGCTGCAGATGGGGACATTAAAAGGGGACATTAAATTCCATGTGTTCCCTGGGATTATCCTGGAAGTGATGCCGATGTGTTTTGCCAAACTGAGCTCCAGCCAATTCCTCTCCCAGGCGATGATGGATAAATATCATTAAATTGGGAAAGATGGAAGTGAGCGATGCCCTTGGAACAAACGCTTGGGAAGGGAAGGACAAAACTGGGAAACTGGGACACAAGTCATCCAGATGAGGCAGATTAAACATGAGGGAAAATGGGATGGAAGCTGGGGAAAGTGGGAAAACTGTCAGGATGCCTTTGGAACTTTGTTTTCCAGAGAAAAAATGGGAGGGGGGAAAGTACAGAAATGGGTTGGAAAAACTTCTGGAGGCATCTCTTGAAGAGGGAAATATTCAGAAGCTTGGGAATATTGTTTCTATTGGATCTCGGTATTTTAGGGATTGCAGTTTTTGGGATTGAGGCCCAAATTCCTGGGAATGATTTTAACCCTCACAACAGGGGGGAAAATCCAATCCCATTATCCAATGTGGATTACCATCCTGGAATATCCCTCTGTTTCTGTGTTTGGAAAAGCTAAATCCCTGGACTGATCCAGAGCAGGTGGAATTTAACCCTTCCTTTGCCTCCTCTCCAAAGAAAGGATTTTAGTCTCTGATTTTTTTCCTAGCTCGGAATTTTTTCCTGTATAAATTCCCTGAACAGTTTGGATGGGAAGAGACCTTAAGGACGATCTCATTCCCACTGCCTGCCATGGACAGGGACAAATTCCACCATTTCCAAGCCCGACCCAACCTGGATTTACTCCTTGTCTGAATATTTCCCATTGATCCACTGCTTTTGGTTTCCAGGGGGGGAAAAGATGGAAAACTTGGATTTGGGATGTGCTGGGACATCCCTTGGAACTGGGAAAGATGGAGCAGATCCAGCTTTTCCTGCTTGGAAATATCCCCTCTCCCTTCCTGCATTCCCAATGATTCCAGACCGTCCAAGAGCCCTTGGACACCAAGAGAGCTTTATCCCAGCATCCATAGGGAAATTCCAGGGGTTTTGTGGGTTTGATCCCATTTCTCCTGGGGGATAGGGATGAATCCTGACAAAGCTGGATTCCCAAGCCCAGTGTGGAAAAGCAGAGGGTTTGGGCTGCATCCAGGTGTATTTCCCCCCCCAAAAAAAAGACAGGAAGGAGAGAAAAAAAGGGAAGTTGTCCCGTTGGAATCAGGATAAATATTTATTAGGGAGAAAGCAAGTGAAGGGATGGAAAGAATTCCTTTATTCCCCAGATCCCAACTGGGTGTGTGATCAGTGACCTGGAATACACTCAAATCCAGGATAAATTAAAGCTGGATGGAATTCCCGCCCCACACCCCCCCGCTCCTGCCTTTTGGGCAGCAGAGGGAGCAGCCAATTCCCAGCTTTCTCCACTTCCTGCTTTTCTGGGAAGTCAACAGGCTTGGAAAAGCTTGGAATTGAGGAATTAGCGCTGGTTTAACTGAGATCACTGGTGGAAAAATGGGATAGGGAATTTGGGAAGGAGTTGCTGTGCCAGGCTCACCCAAGGTTGATCCTTTACCTTTTTCCAAGGTTTTTCCAGGTGGAAGAGACAAAAAAATTCCAAATATCTCCCAGAGACCATAAAGGGATCTCAAACCTGGACAGATCCAATACCCCCCATTCCCAATTGATTTTCACCTTGGAAGCTCCCAAATCCCACTGGCTGCACCTCTGGAATGGCTCTGAAAAGCCTGGGAATTCTTATCAGCTCCAGGTTTTCTCCTCCTGGGATTTCACCCATCCCTGCTCCCTTTTCCCTTTATCTCCAAATTCCCTTTGTCCACCTGGATTTGCCCCTGGATTGTCCATTGTATTCCAAGCCCAGTGAGATCCAAGGAAAGGTCCTTTCAGATAAAAACAAGGAATTAGCACCTCAGGATTTATTGTTGGAGGTGGAATTCCTGCTAGGAAGAAAAGCTGGAGTTGGTTTCCAAGGAAATTTGCATTTGGAGACGCCAACATTTGGGCAGCAAATTTTCTTGGAATTGGGAGTTTGGATTTGGAAAAGTTCTGGTGTTTTAATGGGAGAAAAGTTGGAAAAAATTCCCCCAAAATTTAAAAATCACAGATGCTATTGGATTCCCAGCCAGGTGGGAAGAGGGAATATTCAGCTGTGTTTTTCTTCTCCCTTCCAGGTTTATGCACGGCAGTGGGAAGTGATTCCTGCAAATCTCCAGGAAGGGCCATGGATCTTCATTCCCAGGCTCATTTCCATGAAATAAATGTCACCATAAAAAAACCCAGGATCTCGGGAGAAGGCGGAAAACATATGGAGCTGTGCCAAGGAGGGCTCATTAATGTCCCACTTCCCAGCTGGAGTCCATAAAGGCTCCATTTCCTGGGATAATCGAGCTCCAAGGGCGCCGGGAAGGCTCCATGGGGGAGCCATAAAGCCTCGGAATTGCACATGGACACTGTGGAATCCTGGGAGTGGGGCGGGGCTCTGCTCATCCCAGGAATGCATCCCAGAAAACCTAGGAGGTGTTGGAGGCATGGAAAGGGCTCCAGGAGGAAGAACAGAGCTTTTCCCAGTTATCCTTGGAATGCTGGTATGGGTGGCATGGAGATGAGGAGCTGGAATTACCGTGGGAAACCACTCCTGATCCAGTTTTTAATTCTACCTCTCCCTCCCTGCATTCCTGGTGATTCCAGAGGATTTTCCTTGGGATCCTTCCATGGTGAGGACCAAGGGGGCTCCAGCCACATCCAGGAGGAAATGCCGGGGGTTTTGTGGGTTTGATCTCATTCCTTCTGTGGGACCAGGATGACTCCTGGAAAAGCAGAGGCCTTGGGATGCATCCAGGGGATTTTTCCTAAAAAAAAAGGACAGGGGGAGGGAAAAATAAGGAAGTCTGGCCTGTGAGGTGGGATGAACATGGAATATCAACCTCATCCCACTTCCCAGCCTTCATATTCCCGCTTCCCGTCCCTCACATTCCTGCTCCCACCCCCTCCTATTCCCACTCCCACACCCGCATATTCCCACTTCCAGTCCCTCATATTCCCACTTCCCAGCCCCTCTCCTGTGTGTTCCCAACCTTCCATCTTGTGCCTTTCCGTGCCGCCTGTTCCCTTTTTCCCGTCTTGTTTGCTTTTCCCACCACCGGCCCCTCTCCCTTCCCACCCTGGCATTTATTGGATTTCTACTGCTTTTCTTCTTTCTCCCTTTCCTTCACCCTTTTCCAAGCAGGAAAAAAAACTCCCAGGAGTTGCCGGAGTCTGGATGAACTTTTGACCCTCCTGGGTTTGGATTTTGGGAGGAATTTCAGCTGGGGTTGTGTCCCCGCTCCAACACATGGATCCCAAATTTCCTCCTCCCGGGATACTGGGCTTCAAGTCACATCCCGGTGGGAAGAGAACAAGGAATCTCCTTGGAAATTCCTGGGAATGATTCATTTTGGGGGGTTTGGAAGTGAAGGAAAAGCAAAATGGAGCAGGTGAGTAATGTTCTGGAATATTGGGAATGCTCCTGATTTTTAAACTTACTTCAAAGCATCATTCCCAATATCCCAGTTTTTCCAAATCCCACAGTTTTTCGTCCAGGAAATATTTTAAAAATATTTTTAAAATACCAAATCTACAAAAATTAATTAAAAAATCTGCCCTAATTAACTCCAGTTTTGTTTTTTTTTAAAAAAATCCCCCATTTTAAGTTTTCACAGGAAAAAAATATTCCAAAATTGCCAAATCCTTCCAGGCACCAGATTTGACTCAAAAAAATGAGCGGAGAACAGGATTTTAAAGGCAGCTGGAGTTTCTGTGGGATATGGGAATTCTCTATGGATCCTGGCCAGTTCGGCATGGAAATATCCCTTAAAATTGCTTCCCACAAATTCCCTGGGATTCCCTTCCCGAGTATTTAGGCCCAGCTGGAAATATCCAAGTAGAGCCCTGACTTTTTGGGATGGGTTTCAGGAAGCAAAGAGCAGTTCAGGCTCATTCCCAAGGATTTTGGGAAGAGGAGCTGCCAGGGTGTTTTTTTTCCCCAGAAGAAAACTCGGGAGGCGGCTCTGCGGGATTTTCTGATCCTCCCCCATCCCAGAAAAGGGGGGCAAAGGGGGAAAAGGTGGAAATACTATATTTTTTTTTCTTGGAATAGGAAGAAATCCAGGAATTTTGGGACATGGCGCTGTTTTCCTGGATTTTCCCTGTCCCAGCTCACACCTGCTGCCATTCCCACCTTCCCAAGGGTGTTTTTCCCACTGAATAAACAGCTGGATTTAACCCTGGAGTGCGTTTTTTGGGGTTATCAAACCCTTTGGATATTCCCACCCCACCACCATTCCTGCTCTGCCCAAGCCCTTCAGGGAGGCCTCGGAAAAAGGGGGAATGAAATTCCATCCACTGAGGCAATCCCGCTCCTCCTGACAGGCTCCAGATCCCCATCCCGCTCCGTGAAGGACTTTCTATCCACAGCAACTGGGAAGCAGGAATGTTGCCCATGGTTTATGGCAGCTCCCGGGATAGGGAGCAGCTGCCCCCGGCCGGCTTGATTGGAAAAGAGGGGATGAGCCATAAATTAGGAAAAGTAGGAAGGGAAAAAGCAGGACCCTCTGGGACTCATTGTGGCTGTAGGGTCAGAATCAAAGGAAGGCTTGATTTGATCCCATAATTTCCGTCGGCTCCCGGTTTTTTATGGGAGCAAGGACAAGGCCGGGCAAATTCCAGTGGCCATAATTCCCGGAGAAATACTGTACTTACACCAGGAAAAAGCTGGATAAGTTCCCAAGGTGCTCTGGGTCCTCCTGCTCTTGGAAAACGTGGATTTGGGAGTTTGGGGATGTCAGGTGCCTGTGGGTTTGTGGGAACAGAGGATTAAGGTGTGTTTCCCATTGATTCCAGGTGGGATGGGAATTCCAAAGCCATGATCCCAGGGAAATTGCTAAAGGGGTGTTGCTAAAGGGAATGAGCACCCAAAGCCAGGAAGGAAAAGCATCTGGAGTGTGGAGTTGGAAAATTCCTACAATCTCATATTCCCAAAGGCAACGCTGGCCACACTTGTCCTGAGGAAGTCCAAACGAAATTCCAACGGATACAGATTAAAGGGAGGATGGCACTGATGGAGATTCCTGGGATTTGTGGGGCTGGTGGACATTCCCAGTGCTAGGAATGCTGTTTTAGAAATAATTCTTCTCCGCCCACCTTGATCCAGGTACCCATGGGGACACAGGATGGCGTTATCCCAGAATCCCGTACCATCCTGCTCCCAACACTTATGGGATACCTCAGCTGGGGATGTGGTTTTCCGTGGCTTAGGGGCTGGATGCTCGCACATCCAGAGGCAGATCCAACCTCTCCTTCCCCTCATCTCCCCCAGGCACCAGGAATTCATTCCTTAAGGGAGATGATCCTGGGAAATCTCCCTTTATATTGGATAACAAGCCTGGCATTTTGGGAATGGGAAGAACACCGCTGCTGTGGAAACGCCAGGGAAACATCAGGAAAAGCCCCATCCCTAAGGAACATCCTAATTGTCCTTGCTCCCAGGCAGTCGATAGTATCCAGCTGGCTGATCCTGACTTTCTGGGAGCGCTTGGAATGTGCTGTTTTCCCCAGGATCAAAGAATTAAGGTTGGGGTTATTTGTATTGATTCCAGAGCCTCCGGCTCTGTCAGTCACGCTCGGATTTGTGGAGCACAAATTCCTCCTTTAAATGTCACTGTGCCTCATTCCTGCTTCCATCAATAATTCTGGAGCTGGGAGTTGTTTATTAACCCCCAGCGTTCCCTTCCCACCTCGCTCCTCCTTCCCACATGGAAAAATGGAGGAACTGGAGTTCATTTCAGGAAGGAAAACCCTCCGGTAAAATTTTTGGGCCCCCTAGCGGTTCATGTGAATTTGGGATGGGATTTTGGGATGCAGTTTCTTTCCGGCAATGTTTGGATGGGATTTTGGGATGCGGTTTCGTTATGGTAATGTTTGGATGGAATTCTGGGATGCGGGTTCCTCCTGGTAATACTTGGTTAAGGGGATTTGGGATGGAATTTTGGGATCTGATTTCTTCCTGGTAACATTTGGATAATGGGAATGCAGAGGAAGATTCCAGCCGAGACAGCTTCACCAGGAGCCTGCTGTGCCCGGGGATTCCCTGGAAAAACAGGAGCAGTGGGGCCGCTACATCATGCCGGGGCTGCCTCCCAAGATTTGGGATAAGGGCAGTATTTATGGAAGTTCTTTGGGATCCCTGGGCAAACAGCAAACATTCCCTGAGTCCTGGGCGGGCGCTTCCTTAAGCTCTGGCTCTGTTTGGCCACGGGCCATTTGTAAACTTGCTGATGATATCAGGGAGCAATTTTCCAAACAAAGTCCCGCTCCTGCCACCTCAAAATTCGGGAATATTGACACTGCGCCGGGCGCACGCTCCACAAACATTCCCGCCAAGGCCGCGGCCAAATCCAGCGGCGTTGTTTGGAAAACCTTTCCCACTCATCAGCCTCCCCTCACACGCTGGCACTGTTCAATTACCATCACTTCCAGAGCCTTAGGAAAACACCCTGTGTCCATGTAAATAGAGAGATCCAAAAACTCCCCGGAATGTTGGCTTTTCCAGACTGGAGGTGATGTTTTCCTTCGCTCCAATTTGTTCGAGAAACTAATCAGGCTGGGATAAAGCCGTCGGCAAATATGGCAGAGATTGACAGGCACATGTCAGAGTTTACACAGCCTGGCCAAGTGTACAGATCCTGCGGGATCGTGTGCCGGGAATGCTGCGCCGGGCACCGGGAGCCTCCGGAGCGGCTCACACAGCCTGGAATGCGGGGGCTTCTCAGGAAGGGGTAAAACTGAGGATGAGGATGCTCTGCTGCGTCCTGGATTTTACTGAGGGGCTGGGATGGGCCTGGACTAGGGTGTTCCAGCCCTGCGATGCTCCTGGACTGGGATGCTCCAATTCTGGGATATGGCAGCCCTGGGATGCACCTGGATTTGGATGCTCCAGTGCTGGGATTCTCACCCCAGTCTGGAATACAGAAGCCGAAGCTTCCCAGGCACTGGGAGGAAAGCTGAGAATGAGGATGCTCTGCTGCTTCCCTGATTTCACTGAGGGATCAGGGACTGGGATGCTCCTGGATTCGGATGTTCCATCCCTGGAATGCTCCTGGACTTGGACGCTTCTGCCCTGGGATTCTCATTGAAGCCTGGAACGTGGCAGCTTCCCAGGAAGGGAGGAGGAAGTAGAGTTATTCCAGTGCCAACAGCGGGGATTGGCTTGGGATAGGAATGTTGTGCTGCATCCTGGATTCCACTGAGGAATCGGGGACTGGGATGTTCCCAGACTGGGATGTTCCAGCCCTGGGAAGCTCCTGGACCTGGATGCCCCAGCCCTGGAGTGCTCACCTGGAATGCAGAGGCTTCCCCAGGGAGTGGAGTGGAAGAGGAATTATTCCAGTTATTCCAGTCTTGGCTAAGTCCAGATGGGATGGGGATGCTCTGCTGCATCCCTGGCTCTCCTGAGGGATCAGGGACACAACACTGGGATACTCCTGCAGCAGCTCCAGCAACCACCTGAACTTCCCTTCCCCATCCCTTCCCCATCCCAGCAGCGCTCACTTCCTTTTCCAGGAGGGAAATGGAGCTCTTTTCTCCCGGGATTTGCCCCTGTGAGAGTGGGCACGGAGCTGCTCCAGGGACGCCTCCAGGACAAGGACGTGGCAAGAAAAAACTCGGGAAAAGCTTTGAGGCAAAGCTCGGGAAAATGTTTTGCCGCAAAACTCATCCCATTGGAGCAAGATCCAAAGGCTGGATTCCCTTTGGTTTTCCATTGCTCAGTCCCACTTTTGCTGACTCCCACTACGGAGTTGGAGCCAGCCCTGCTGGCAGCTGGATCCCAAAATCCTGACTCCAGGAGGAGCACATAAATCCCTGATGTTTCACTCCATCGTATCCCAAAAGAAAGGATTTAATGGACTTCCTAGCCTTCCCTTAATCAAGTGCAGTATCCCGGAGCCTGGATACTTGCCTGGAGGGCATGGAGAGGGAGCCAACTTGGAATGTGTGCCGGGGGCAGCTGGAAAAATGTCCGGGCTGGGAGCCCACGGCTCAAATCCTCATTTTTCAGCCTTTCAGGATCTTGGGATTGGAACTGCTGCTCTGATGCCCATTCCAGCCCTCGGGACATGGGATTTGTGGTTGCTGTGGGAATTCCTGATGGAAAAGTGAGGGTTTCTTGGAGCAGAGGATGGAAATGCCACCCCCAGCTCAGGGACGTGGAGCTCCTCTTCTGCACTTTTCCCAGGTAGTTTTTTTGGGGATACCTTTGCTCCAGGGTGCTAAGCTGGAAGTTTGGGATCCTGGCTGATCCTAAAAGCCATGGATGGGTTTTCCCATCTGTTTTTGCCTCTGGATTTCCAAGCTAAAATCCTCTGTGACAGACACAGAGAGGTAAGGAGATATTAAAGGAAAATTCCTTCTTTTCCCTAACTTGCTGCTCCCACAGGCTGCTCCAGCTTTTCCAAAGGGGCCAAGCAGCCTCTGGAAGGACTTCTAAGGGAGTGAAGGGATAAATCCAGAACTGCAGGTCCATGTGTGCAAGTGGTTATGGAGACTTATTTGGAATCACTTCGGGAATCAGGGAGGCACCTTTGGGGATGGCGGGGATCCAATGGGAATGGTGGGGTCCTGGAAGGGATAGAGGGATCCTGGAGGGAATGGTGGGGTCCTGGAAGGGATAGAGTGGTCCTGGAAAGCACAGAGGGGTTTTGGTGGGAATGGCGGGGTCCTGGAAGGAATGGTGAGGGACTGGCAGGGACAATGGAGTCTGAGTGGGGATGGGAATGTTCCAGTGGGAATAGAGGGATCCCGGCAGAGAAACTGGGATCCCAGAGGTGGTGACAGAGATCCCAGCCGGAGGTGGAGGCTGCAGCCAAGGGCACCTTGTCCAAGGGGAGAAGCAGCCCCTGGATAAATCCAGCAGGTTCGGGCTTTCAGGAGCCTTGTTCGGGATCACGGCAGCATCAATCACTGTCGGCTGCTCCCGGCTGGAGCGGCGGGAGCGGCGCTTTGTCCTGGCCCCGCTCCCGCCGGGATTCAATTAGTCA
>VYXD01005613.1:240964-266227 GCA_013397195.1 Hylia prasina
AAATAAATAAATAAATAAATAAATAATAAAAAAATAAAAATCCCATTATTCTTTGGGTAAGGCTGGATAAGCAGTCTCCTTCCTCTTCTGGATGTGTGAGTTTAAGGGACCAAGTAAGTCCCGTTTTTCCTTGGATACAGGCTGGAAAAGTGGTGCCCCTCCCCCTCTGAAAGTGTGAGCCAAAGGCACAAGTGCAATGAGTTGTGGGGTCTCAGCCCAGCTCGATCCATACATCCCACAATAACTTGTGTTCCTTCTTTGATCCATAAATCCCACCATGCCTTATGTTCCCTCTGGCTGAGAAGGTTTTTTGGGAAAGATTCCCGCTATTCCTTGCATTTGTGGACCTTGGCAGAAATTCTTGCCCACGAGGTCCTTTATTCCTGGAAGATTCCTGAGAATGAGTCTCTTACAGCCCAACATTCATCCCAAACCTGGGAATCCGCCTCATCCAGCTGGATTTATTCCATCCCAACCTGACCTTTCCTTCCCAAATTTGGGAATCCTCCTTGTCCTGCCCGTTTTGTCTCATCCCAACCTGATCTTTCCATCCCAGCTTGATCTTTCCACCCCAAACCTGGGAATCCACCTTGCCCTGCACGTTCTATTCCATCCCAAAATTAGGAATCCTCCTTGCCCTGGTGGATTGCTTTTATCCCATCCCGTCCCGTCCCGTCCCATCCCGTCCCGTGCTGTCCCGTCCCGTCCCGTCCCGTCCCAATCTTTCCAGCTGGAAGAGGCCATCAATCAATTCCCCTTCTTTCATGCAAATACAAGGGGGCAGAAAAAGGGAAGAAGCGGGATTTGTTTGCTCAGCAGGAAAAATGACTGAGAGGTGAGCACGGCCTGCTCGGAGCAGATAAAGGCGCTGGAAAAACACCGTGAGCGCCCAGAGCCGCCGTTCCGGGCAGCCGAGCATCCAAGGCTGGGGCGTTGGGATGCAAAGTTGATCCAATTACGGCTGAGGCTCGTTCCGTCGTGTCCCTCTCCCCATTTGAATCCAAATCGCTGCTCCCTGCTCCCTGGCCTGGCAGCGGGAAGAGGGGGCGAGCCCCCAGAGCTGTTTGATTTGGAGCTGGGAATGTTTGCCCAAGAGCGGGAATGCAAATACGATTCCCGCCGCCGGATAAATTTCCATATCAGCTCCGGCTCACATGGAGAGAGTAAACATTCTGTTTATCTCAAGTGTCACTTGATGATTCCCGGAGAATATCAACCTGACCTTGTGCAGACATTGGAAAAGTGGGAATGAAATATGGAGGTGGCCACATACAATTGACTCCGGCAGGAGGCGTCAGAAAAGCCGGCATAATTCAGGAAGCAGGGTGAGACAGCAGGGTCGCCGCGGGAAAAATGGGATAAAATTGGCCCCGAGGATCGGCTCCGCCCTTTGGAGTCGGCTCCTTAAATCACAGGTCCAGATTCCAGGGAGAAGCCAAACTCTGGGTGGGAAGGGCAAATTTAAGTGGGAAAATGAGGTTCCAACACAACACAACTCTTGGATTTTTGGGTTTTTTTTTTTTAAGCTCCTGGATGGAGTTTTTTCCCTTTCCTGAAGTTTATTCCTGGTCTCTACTGGCTGTCACTTGGAAATATTGGGATTGGGGGTTGTACAGGGAATTTCTACACTGCTGCTTCCATAGGTTAGGGATTTTGGGGGAAGGAATATGGAGCTTTAACAGGGAAAAATCTCATGGCTAGTGGGGGAAGTCAGTGGTTAATGGGGGGAAATTCAATGGATAATGGGGAAAATTCAGTGGATAATGGGAGGTGGGAAAGTCAGTGGATATTGGTGAAAATTCAGTGGATATTGGAGGGAAATTCAGTGGTTAAGGGGAGAAAGTCAATGGATAATGAGGGAAAATTCAGTGGATATTGGGGGAAATTCAATTGTTAAAGGGGGAAACTTCAATGGATAATGAGGGAAAATTCAGTGATTAATGGGGAAAATTCAATGGATGATGGAGGAAGACTGAATGGATAATGGGGACAAATTGATTAATGAGGGAAAATGGAATGGATAATGGAGAAAACTTGGTTAGTGACGGAAAATGGAATGGATAATGGGAATTCTTCCCCTGCCCACAAATCTTTCCAGGCTCTTTCAACTAGATCGAGTATTTTTATTCCCTGCTCCATCCAAAGGGAAAAGAAGTGTGGAAAAGAAGGAAGATTTTTCCCTGATGCTGCTTTAAGAAATGATTTTGGGTATTTAACAAGGAAAGGAGCCATGACTTCCCCCCAAAAAATAAGGAATGATGGGATCTGACATCCCAAAGCACAAGGAAGCCAAACCTATTTTCCCAGGTAACAAAACCCGTGGGAAATCACAATGATCCCTGAAAATCGGGGTTTGCTGCGTGGTATGGGATCGACAGGACATGAACAGGGGGATTCAGGCTGGGTGCCCACCCTGGATATGGGAAAAGCTGGAAGGATCCCAGGAAGGAGAACTCCCAGGGCTTATCCTCTGGGTTTGGCACAGACAAAGGCTGGAAAGGGAACAAAAGGCAGAGGGAAAGAAAGGAATTCACAGCACCTATTTGGGATCAATTCGTGCCTTATCCACATCCCAAACCTGTCAGGGAATGTTTTGCCATCGCAATTTCCCAGGATTTAGGATCCTTTATTAATCTATAAGCACTGATTATTGAGGGAATGCTGCACATCCCAAAATCGTGGTGGGGATGTTTCCAATCCTGAAGCAGGGTGCCAGAGCAAGGATGAGTTTGGAAGAGAGACCAAAAATAGCCTGTCCCCCCTTCCAAAAAAAATCCATGAAAAATAAACCAGAGTGGATAAAAAAGGTTCCTTTCCCATCCTTGCTCTGTTTGTGCATTTTCCAGGGAATATTTGCACTTCTAAAATGCAGAACAAGACTGGAGAATCAGGGATTTGGGCTGATCCCGGGAACTCCCTTCTGCTGCTTTGTCTGAGGGCAGACAAGGAAAAGGGGAACTTCTCCTGGTGGGAAGGGAGAGATGGATCCTCCCTCACTGAGGGAATTGTTCTGCTGGATGGAAAAATTCCCATCTTATCCATTGGGATGCTGCATTTAAATTAAAAGTTCCTGAGAGGAATAAAAAAGTTCCTGGGAGAAACACCCAGAATTCCCAGGTCCTCTGCCTGCCACATATTCCTGGAATTTTGAATCCCAAACGAGATTATTTCACAATGGTTTCTCTGGTTTTTTGGAACACAGGGGGTTCTGGATGACAAAATTCCCACCATTTGGGCTGGGGATGATCCCTATGGGTTAGGAATGATCTCTATGGGTCAGCAGCATCCAGGATGGTCCAAACCTTCTTTAATCTTCTTGTTCCCAGGTGATTTTCCCAAAGTTTGAGGAAAATCTTGGCTCTGTAGAGGCCATCCTGGAGCAACCTTTGTGTCATTCCACATGGGAACTGAATTCCCATTTCTTCCCTTGGCTCTGGAGCTGGCAGAATCCCACCAATCCTGCCAATATCCCAAAGCCAGACCCGGTTCCGGAATGCCACATGGGAATGTCCCATCTCACCATCCCATACCTGGAGAAAGGAGGAATGTGGCCACTCTGGGCTGGCAGCATTGGAAGCATCAACCACTTCCCTCATGGAATCCGCAGAGTTGCTGGTACCACCTCAATTCCTGCTCCATAATGAAGGATTTTTCCTCTTTTTCAGGGAATTCTGATCAAGCCGGAATCCAGCGCAGGAGGATGGTGCCATCTAAAGGAACCGGAGCACACGAAGAGCAGCATCCATGGATTCCACTTCCCAAGGGAATTTCAGATGGGTGTGGGATTGTCTCACACTTAGGGATAATGACGGTCCTCATTTACGTGGAATTTGCTTGTTCCCAACAAAGCTGACATCCAGAGATATTTCCCACCAGACTTCTTTTTTCCACTGTGGAAGATCCAAGGGAATGTTGGATGTCCAGGATCCCCAACCCGAGGAAAACAGAGCCATCACCCAAAGCCAAACTGGGATACCACAGGATTTAGGATCAGGTTTGGGAATGCGATATCCAAAGCAGACAAGCTCCATCCTGCCCAGGAGCTGCACTGGAGCATTGGGAATAATCACTGGGAGACGGAATCGTAAACTCCAGCACTGAATTCCAAAAAATCCTCTTGGCATACACGGCCAACAAGCCCAAACCAATCCCAGCATTCCAATTCCACCTTTTTTTTTTTTTGACCGGCTGCATGCTATGAAAGGAACAGTCAGGATTTATGGAGTTGACACAAAATTCTGGCAAGGTGGGACTTCCTGCCAAATTCCAGGTGCAGGAATTCCTTTGTTTAGGCAATGAATGAATTTTCCCCAGCTTTTCTTTTTTCCAACCTCTCTTCCCAGGCTGCTGAATTCCAAAGGGATCAGACCACCTGGGATGAGGATGTCACATCCATGTCATTAATCACCAGAGTTACCTTTCCACCTGGAGCGTTCCCTTTGTCGGAGCCTTGCCTGGAAATCCTGGAAAAACAAAGGGACACCACCCCGCAGGGCTGAGTCAACACCGCATTCACCTCCTTAATCCACAGCCCAGGCTTAGCTAAGCCCGGCTCTAAACCTCCACAGAGAGCTCCAAAGCGTGAGCCAGCCTTTCCCACTGAGGATAACTGGGATTTTACATGGGATGATGACAGAATCCATTGAAAAGGTTTTCCTGGGAGTCCCAAAGCCACGTCCGCGCATTCCCATCTCCAGTGGCAGTAGGAAGACGTGCTAGGACACGTTGTCCCATTACAGTTTTCCTGGGAGTCCCAAAGCCACAGCTGTGCGTTCCAATCTCCGGTGGCAGCAGGAAGATGTGCCAGGACAGGTTGTCCCACTGCAGTTTGGCTATGGAGCAACAGAAGATGAAAGACCTGGAATCCATCCTTGTCAACCATCCAAAGCACACAGGATATGGACGGGGAAAACAGGTCCCGACAGGATAATCCTATTTTTAGGTGGCTCCTGGAGGAGAGTGATGTGGAATCAAGAGCCAGAGGCTCTGGGATCATCAGAGATGCGTCCATCCATCTGAGGAACTTGAACCAGTCCCCTTGGGAATAGGATTCCCTGTTTGTAGGATCTGGCACTTCTCAGATTCCACAGGATCCTCCACAGAATCCTGGAATGGTTTGGATTGGAAGGGTGGATCTTACAACTCATCCCTTCCAATCCCCCTTGCCATGGACACCTTTAACTATCCCACGTTGCTCCAAATCCCATTCAACCTGGCCTTGGACACTTCCAGGGATGGACCAGCCACAGCTTCTCTGGGAATTCCATTCCAAGACATCTCTATCCTTGCAGGGAAGAATTCCTTCTGCAGTTCCAATCCTGAAGCTTCCAGCTCCAATCCCATCCTCCAGTCAGCCAGGTGCTCTTTCTTCTGAATGCCAGAGCCTCCACTGCAGCATTCCCAGCATTTTTGCCTGGAAGTGTCAGTTGGGGATCCTCAGTGTAGTCCCACCTACCCGAGCCTATTTGCAAAGTAAATTTACTCGGGATTTCCGATCCCTTGGAAAGTTTTTCCTCCACTATTGATTTAAAATTACCGGAGTTGACATTAGGAACAGCTCAAACAATTAAAGGGAGAAGATAAATAACTGCATCCAGGTTCATTTTCCAAAATGCAAACACACTGTTCTCCTTGCTCCATGATCCCGCAATGAAGTGCCGTGGAATCGGCCGATGTGTTTCCAATGGATAAAATGTGATTTTGGCAAAAAAATCCAGACTTTCTCTCATAAAATCTCGATTTTCACCTCAAAAAATCCTGACTTACCCTTCTTGTGTAAGCAGCTCCTGGTTTTTTCAGGGACACCTTCCTGATGGAATTCCAAGAGTTGGAATTTGATTGGAAAAGGACACAATCCATGCCGTGCTTCCTGTCACTGAACGTCCCCCCAGGGAACATGCTCGTTCTCCAGGATGCAATTATAAAAATTGGCTTTGGGATAATCCCGTTAGGATTTTAAAAAAAGAGGAAATAACAGCAGGGTTATGTTGTTAGGTAGTGCCAGAGGGCTTGGGAAGAGTGAGTTTGGGAATATCCAAGGGATATCCTGAAGGAAGAACAGGGAAAATTAATTCTACCTTGACGATGATGATGCCAATTTATTTCATGGAGAAACAAGAAAACAGGATCATGGAAAAATAATAACAAATCATGCCCAGCTTGGAAAAGGCTGGTGGGAAGACTGGGATTCTGGGAAGCAGGGCATGGAGCCAGGATCCCCTGGAAGTGGGACAAAGCCAAGGAGAGTTGGTTGTGTGCCACAAATCCCAGTGCTAAAAGCCAGGAGCAGTTTGAATCAAGTGGAGTGTAAGTTAGGGATGAATCCCATCTTTGGGAACTGCAGGCCGGGTACACAAAGGTCCACAGGTTCTTAGGGATAATCCCATAAAACCTCATCCCTCAGCTCTTTGAAGTGACCCAAGAGGAGAGCAGCGTCTTCCGGCGGGCTGAATGTTCCAAAGGGAACTCCGGCCTTATTCCATTCCTCCATCCACTTCCCAAGACAGATCCAAAACCAGAGGAACTCAGTGGAATCCAGTGGATATCTCCACATTCCAAATAATTCACCTCCTGGAACCCCAGTCCGCGGGTGGAAAACCTGCCCAGAGACTCAGAAGCAGAGCGGGAAAACCGAAGGGAATTGATTGTTGTTGTTGTTGTTAGCAGCAGTAGTATTACTATTATTAGTACAGACAGAAAATATCAATAATATTTAACAATTATAATATTAATGTTAATCTTAATGTTAATAATAACAACTATTGTTATCATCATTATCTCCTTATTATCATCATTTTTATTGTTTTAACAACATTGCTATTTTATTGATGTTCTTATTTTAATGATGTTCATATTATCACCCTTTTTATTCCATTTTTTGCTGCCTGCAACCTGGGCTGAAAAGTCACAGGTAAATCTATTCATTAATTAACTTATATATTTATCGGCCTGCAAAGTGAAACATAATTGTTATTATTGTAATTACAATCATAATGTGTGTTATTAATAATCATTCTTAATACTAATACTAATAATAATCATTATTGGTGTCTCTTTTTTTCTGCCTGCAGCCTGAGCTGAAACATTGCAGGGAAACGTTTGCTAAGATGATGATGATGATGATGATGATGATCATAATTACAATAATAATAATAATAATATGCTTCTTTATTTTTATTATTGTTGTTATCATTACAATTACTGCTATTACTGTTATTATGACTATTATGAAGGGAAAGGGAAAGGGAAAGNGGAAAGGGAAAAGGGAAAAGGGAAAAGGGAAAAGGGAAAAGGGAAAAGTGGGAGTCCTTTGGAATTGTGCCTTTAGGCAAAGCTTGGTGTGCCTGGGAATCCCCCAGGCCAGGATATACTTCCATATTCCGGGATTTGGAATTGTCACCCTGGGCCGTGGGCACGGAGAGTGGAAGTGCCGGGCCCGACTGTGCCTTTTGCAGTCTCCAACCAGGAGAAACATGGTGGGCATCCCAGGAAAACCTTGGCACAGGTGTCATGGAAGCTCCAAAATTTCCCAGAGGCAGGCAGGATTCACCTCAGAGATCCCACCAGGAGCTGCTCATTCTGCCAGGAATGCTCCTACCCTTTCCAGACTAGAGGGAAGCCTTGGAGAGCAGAGCGGGGTCCCCACTTTTCCCTGTCCATTCAGTTTCCCGGGACAAGCCAAGAATTCCTCCAGCCAAGTGCTCTCTGTGTTTGCTGAACCATTATCTCCTCTCGGCTCCCCAGGAGTTTCCAGGGAATCCAATCACAGCATTCCAGAGGCTTTCAGCCTCTCCTCTGGGCAAACATGGCCATGCCAGCCCTCTCTTGGATTTCTCCTTTTTGCTGGAGTTCAGTATTTGTGGAGCCTCTTGGAAAAACCTTGGGAACACTGGGCACGGCTGGGCTGGCACAGGGAAAACCCTTGGGAAAGGGTGAGTGGGTTCCCTCACACCAGCTGGCAGGATTTGCCATGGAAAAGGCAAATCCAATGGAAACCATTCTCCCTGGAGCTGACTCGATGATCTTTATGGATCCCTCCCAGTTTGAAATGCCCTTTGAAATCCTGGAATGGTTTGGGTTGGAAGGACCTTAAATCCCTTCTCTTTCCAATCGTCTCCACAGACAGGGACACTTCCATGAATGCAGGTTTCTCCAAGCCCAACTCAACAACTTATCCAACGGTTCTATGATTCCTAGCACATCCTTGGAAAATGGAACCTTACCCATGATCAGACTTGGCTGGTTCCAAACCAATCGAACTTCCTGGGGGATCCCATCAAGGAATAACCAGATGCCGAAAGATCCTCTTGGAAATCCCTTGGACACCTCCAAAACTCTGAGCCCAGCGAGGGGCTGGAGTGGGAGAGGATCTGGAAGAGAATCGTGGAATTCCAGACAGATTTCACGGAGTGCACATTATCCACCAGCACATTCCCTCTTGGCTCCATCCCCAGTGAATCCCAGGGAAGACACACCTCTGGAGATGGAGGGATGTTGTGACAACATCCCCCATCCCAAATAAAGCCAGGCTGTGTTAGAATTCCTGCTTTATTCCCAGATAATTTTGAATAAGGGCTATTCCAGCCCAACTTGAAGCCTGAACCTTTGTAATCATTCCTTCACGGAATTCCAGAGCTTGGGAATGGGAGCCTTTTGTTCCTGCAGTCAATTCCAGAGGATCCGGCTGGATTCTGGAGACAACCTGTCAGAAACCAGGCTGCACATTCCCATCAAATTCATGGACTGAGGAGAGGGCATCAGCCCTGCTTTCCAAAGAGAATTACAGCCCTGGGGATCATGATCCCGATGCCATGAATTCCCTGGAATGGTGTCAGTGGAGTTGGACCCAGTGACAGTGCTGTCTCCAGGGAAAAGTGACTTGGAATAATCCGAAGAAATAAATCCCACACCCAAACTTGACTATTTCAGCCATGAAAAAACTCTTTGGGATTAGGAATGTTTTCCCAAGTCAGGGAATGATGGGAGGTGCAACCCAGCTACTCAGGAAAACAGCAAATCTTTGGAATTCTAATATTGGCTGCGTCAGGTGGGAGGAAATTTTTCCCTTGCCTTGGCCACAGTCAAAAACAAACTTCCAAAGGAAGGAATGGACAAAGGCAGCTGGAATTCTGTCTCTAAAATCATGGAATGCTGCTGGACGGATGGAGATCACCGCTACTTCCTTAGAATTCAATATTCCATATTCCTCTCCCAACAAGATTGATAAAAAAAGAGGGATTGAGGGTCTTTCTTCATTAAGGTCCTGGTCAATATTCTGAAACTTTTTCCTTTGCTGCCTCTTCCCTGTGCCCAAGGATTGACATTTAGGGATGATCCAGAAATTTGGGAACCACTGGAGCAGCAGAGGAATTCCTGGAGAGTGACAGGGTGGGAATCAGGGAATGCTGCTCCTCTTGTCCGTCTTTTCCCTTCCCAGTGGGGAAAACTGCAGCAGATTTTAAGGTGTGGTTCAGCAAAATATTGGAATTTTCCCCATTCCCGCTCAGCAACTTCCAGGATTTCTTTTCTCTCCATGAATTTTATGTGTTTAAAATGATGAGTTTTAAACTACATTAACTCTTAATTTATAAATATTTAACTTTTAATGACCGAGTTTTAAATAAATTAAGAGAAAACTCCATGGAATTTCCCTGCTGAGTATTTTCCCGGTTGGAAAACTCTTGGAAAGCGAAGAAATCACATCCCGGTGTTAAACAAATACAATTTCTCTCCCGTTTTTAATTGATTTAATATTCCTTTGATTCAGCGAGGTCTTTTCCTCAGCCTTCCTTAAATTCCAGCCCTTTTCCAGCCCGCGTCCCGAGTATCCAAAGGTTTGCCGGATGCTCCCTCCAGTGGGCAAAGGATCGCAGAGCAGGAATGCTCCGATTTTCCAGAAGGGCCGGGAGCACTTCGGGATTGCCATCCAAAGGTGCTTTTCCACGTGAAAAATTCGCTTTTTTAGGACCTGTCACCCATCCACTCCTATGGAAGCGCGGCTGACGTATCCCTGGAATGTCCAAGGCCAGACTGGATGGGCTTGGAGCAACTGGGGATAGGGGAAGGTGTTGGGCGTGGAATAAGATTCCCTTTAAGCTCCCTTGCAACCCAATCCATTTTGGAATTCTGTGATCCCTTCCAAGTCTTAACTAGGAATGTCACTTCCTAAAGAATCCACCTCAAACCAATTCTTCTTTGCAGAGCCGATATTCCACTAAAAATCCTGGATTTGTCACCTTGGAATGGTCACAACTCCCGTTGTTCCTCATAAATTCCAGCACTGGCGGCTGGCAAGTGGGAATGTTTGGTTAATGAACAATGGGAAAGGCATTGTTTGGGATTTGGGAAGCGAAGCGGGAAGAATGGCCACGGTCAGCAGCATTCCAGGATTCCGGAGGAACACCAGGAGAGCACCTTGACCCATCCAAAGGTTGCTTTCCCATTAAAGTGCCAAGTGTGCTTGGAATGCCCTCCGGATTTGGGATTTATGGAGCACTCCAGGCTTGGAATTAGCCATGCAGAGGGGTCACGGTGCTTGAGGAGGTTGGAACTATCCCAAATCCGTGGATCTTGGAAATAGGGGGCATTTCTTGGACACGCTGAGCCCGAGGTGTGCTTGGGAAATGTCATCCATATGTTTATTTATCCAGGATTTTGTCCCATCTCCCTCTAACCCTCAGCATTTTGCGCAGCCGTTATCCCAGCTTGGAGTGCCTCAGGAAGGCTCTTTTCCCGGGAATGCCGTGTCCATGTGCGAGATGGCTGCGGCAGACGGGTTTAATTTGGGATCACGGCCTCTGTCATTCCTGCTGGCATCACATTCCCGGGAACAATGGGGCTCCCTCTGCTCCAGGAATTACCTCCAGCAGGAGCTCAATCCAAGCTTTTTCCCGATCCCCCCCGACCCCTTCCCGAGAAAACGCCGTTTTCCCATTAAGCCCGCAAGCAATTATCTGGGATTAGCAGCAGATCAAAAGGGATTACTTCCAGGATTGTTTTCCAAGCCCTCAGGGAAGGCGGGATGCTGATACCGAGCGTGCCGGGATGCGGCGGGGGGGGGACGGGGGACGGGCGTCAGGATCGATCCCCCTGGATCCAAGGATTTCCAGCGGTCTCTGTCCCGATTTTTCTCCTCTTCCATGGTAATTTTGGGGCAGATCCACAATTTTCCTCCCTCTGGGAAGGGCCACGGCTCCTGCTTCAAGCATTACAGTAGGAAAACACTGCCCTGGCTGCCTCAGCTCTCCCGTTTATGAGGGGGTGGAATTCCCCGGGAAAGCCCTTTGGGAACACCGATTCCTTAAAAAACGAGTGTTGCGCCTCGGGGGTCTCCTTAAGGAGCAGGGAAAGATAGAATCTTTGGAGAGACAAGCAGCCAGAGGTGTTCCCAACATCTGCATCTCTCCATCCCGGTGTCCCAAAACAATTCCGTAAACAACAACCCTGGAAATTGTAAAAAAAAAACCCTGGATATGAGCAGATCCCTAGAGTGATTCCCGATGATCCCACACCCCGCTCCGCACGGATTCCACTCCCTTCTCCCGCAGGATTTAGTGGGACAGGGATTGTTAAAGCAGGAGCATCCTGCTGCCTATGGAGCTCCAGGGATTTGAGCTCCAAAGGCTCCGTGAAGGGTGGGAATAATCTGGATGCAGCCCCACTCCGATTATTCGGGCAGGAAAAGGAATGGAGCTGGGAAGGGTCTGGAATACCAAGAGGGAGCTGGGAAAGGGGCTCAGATGGGAAAAAAGGAGACTCCAGAGGGACATTCCCACTTCCCACAACTCCCTGCCAGGAGGGAGTAGCCAGGTGGGATCGGGAATCTGCTTCCAAGGAATAGAGGATGGGATGGGAGGGAACGGCCTCAAACTAGGCCAGGATTGGACATCAGGAGGAATTTCCTCACGGGAAGGGAGGCCGGGCACTGGAATGATCCCTCTCCCTGGAGGTGTCCAGGGAATGTCTGGATGTGGCACACAGAGCTCTGGTGGGGATTGGACACAGCTCGGACTCGATCCTGTAATCTTCTCCTAAATAATTCCGTGAATTCCTTCCCTTATGCCCCCTAATATTTCTCCCTGCTTCATTCCCTATCCCATCACAATTGACGACCTCTAATTTTCCTGTTCTTCTCCCAAACCAACCCTTCCTTGGCCAGATATCCAAAGCCAGCAGAATTTTCCTTTGAAAAAGCAATTTCCATAAACACTGTCGCCGCTAGTGGCTCCTGATCGCATCTAATTCCCACAGCAAATTCCCGCTAATCCAGTTCGTCTGGGCTGCGCTACCTGAGGGAAATAATATCCATCCATCCATCCCCCTTTCCATATTGTTTGCCAGGACTTCTCCAATATATTTTAATCCCACCATTTATCTTTGTCAACGGAGAACAAGGAATCATTTGCGGGAGAGCAAACGGAGGGACGGGAGCTTGGAATTCTTAACCAGTGGAAAGCAGGTGTTCCACAATCCCAACTTAATTTCCTGGTGAAAACTTGCATCATTCTCCTGCTGCATCGCTGGGCCTGCAACAGGAGTGGAAGGAAATTCCAGGGCTTTGGATTTAATCACAGAAGGCACGAGGTGGGAATAATCCAAGGCTTCATTTGTCGTGGAATATTTTGGCTCCATTTTTCCCAGCATTTTTGGGGGAGAGGTGCGTGATGCATGGGATACTTTTGGGAGTGATGGACGCTGTGTGGATCAACGCAGTTTCCAGCCGGGATCCACCCAATTTCCAACCCCAGAATCCAGGGAATGAACACTCCCCCACTCTCCTTCCCTGTGTTCCCACCGCTCCTCCTGATCCCGCTGGGAAGCAAAGCCCATTCCCGGTGTTTCGGCGACTAATTGGAATTGAAACCCCCCTGGAATCCCCCGGATCAACTTAGAGCCCCTTCCCTGTATTCCCACCGCTCCTCATTCCCGTATTTTGGAGCTTTGCCTGGTTTCCCCCCATTGCCGCTGTTTTCCCTGGCACCGCATTTCCCGATGCCTTTGGAGACGCGTTCCTGCGCTTTTTGGGAAGAGCCATCAGCAGCCACCTCTAATTGGGACTCCTGAGCCGCTCCTTCTTTTTTTATTTTCCAGGATTTTTTTAAAGCCTGGCTTAAATGGGGCTTTAAATGGGGCGTCCTAATGAGCCTCATTACAGCAGATCCCGGGATTTAATTATCCCGGGAAGGGGAACTCCCGCGGCCGCAGCCACCCTCATGTCACCCCTCGTGTCACCCGCGCCCCATAAAGCATTGGAATGAGGCGAATTCCACTCAGGAATTTGCTTTCCCTCAGCGCTGTCACCGGGAGCGGAGGGCGCCGGGAGTTATGGGGTGCTGGGGACACGCGTCCCTGTCCCAAATAAATCCAGGAAAATCCCGGGTTTTAAATAAAGGCCGCTTTATGGAGCGGCAGAATCCAGCGGCGCCTTGGAATAACCGAGTGCCGCTGCCTTGGGATCAAGGGGAGTCTCCACTTTGCGTTCCCCACTCTGCTCCTTTCCATGTTATTCCCATCCAAAATCATGGAAACGGTGCCTGTCGTGCTCAGAGCCATGGAATTCCAGGCTCCTAAAAACCAAAGGGAAGAAATTCCCAAAGGAAAACTCTTTCCCAAATCTTTATTCTCATTTTTGGGCCTTTCTTCCAGCTGTTTTCTCCCACATCCCGGGAGTTCAGGAAGGGTGGGAAGGAGATCCAGGGATTAGTGGCTGAGGGGACTGGGATGGGTGGCAGGAGGGGCATTCCAAGGTCTCCGGAAAACCGGGAGCTCCTCGGCTTCCCGAGCCCAGTCTCAGTGGGAAATTGGGATTTAGAAGGAGGAACCTGGATAGAGGGAGGCCACGAACCGGGATCTGCTCCCTCGGCGGCTTTGGGTGATGTGCTCTTTGGGAATTCCAACATCTGGGACGAGCAAACTCATCCATAATTCCCTCTGGAGGTGCTCTCTCCCTAAAAGTCACTAGATGGCGGCCTAAGGCATCCTTTGCCTTTGGAAACGTGGAGGATGTTGGGAATGCCGCAGCTGCCTCTCCCACCCCCCGCCCCCTCCTTTCCCGGTGTTTTGAAATCCCAAATTTCTGACAGATCGACGGCTCAGGGTGCAGGGCGCATCTGGAATTGCTTCGTGCCAGGATTTGTGCCCGGGAATAAAGGTGGACAGTGGCCACAAATTCCAGGAATGATGAGGTTTCCAAGAGGAAAACGGTGGTTGAGGGTGGGAAATGAACTAGTCCTGTTGGGGAGGTAAAAAAATGCTGGAATTCCCGGATTTGGGCCAGGTTGTGGATTTCTGTGGCCACTTTGTTGGGAATTCCTGGTTTTGCCTTTATTCTTTGTCCATTTTTGTGGGTTCTTTCCCTGGGCTTTTTTTGTGGAATTCTCTGAAAATACAGATTTTTAATTTAGTTGGGATTTTTTCTAAAGAGGATTTTATTTATTTTTTTCCAGATGTTTCCCAGGTACATGGAATTCCTTATGTGTTTGCATCCCATAAAACAGCCAGGATTGGAAGGGAGGATATTTTTCTTCCAAATTTTCCCGTCGTTTGCAGGGATTTTGTGGAGATTTGATTCCCTCCAGATGTTTCCAGTGTCTTTGTAGATGTCAGGCAGGATCCTCCCGCTCCCTGGAAGGGGATCGGGAAGGGCAGCTCCTTCTAGGCCTGGAAAATCCATTCCCTGAGAAGAATATTCCTTGTAGGACTGGAATATTCATTCCCTGAGGGAAATATTCCTTCTAAAGATGAAATATCTTTTCCCTGAGAATATTCCTTGTAGGGCTGGAATATCCATTCCCTGAGGAGAATATTCCTTGTAGGGCTGGAATACCCATTCCCTGACGAGAATATTCCTTGTTGGGCTGGAATATCCATTCCCTGAGGAGAATATTCTTTCTCAGCCTGGAATTTCCATTCCCTAAGGAGAATATTCCTTCCCAGCCTGGAATAGCATTTTCCTGTGGAATTTCAGGTGATTCCCAAACTTCCTTTGGACACCTAGCTCACAAATCCCAGGACGATGAACTCCACACCCCCAATTCCATAGGGAAGTGTGCTTCCAATCCTATTCCTGGCACAACTCCATAACTGTGTCCTACCTTTGACCAAAGAGAGGCTGGAAATGAAAAATAAAATCCCCCAAAAAGTCCAGGATGTGCCAGGACTTTTCCTTTCTGTCGAAACCCGGAGCACGGCTGATGAGGGACACACTTGGGTTCCACTTCTTGTAATAAAAATTCCAATAATTTCCCCCAAAACAATTCCCAAGTGCTTGTTCCAATCTCCTGACCCTCAAGATGGATTTTAAAGGCTCTTGTAAAAGGGGNTCCCTGGAAGGGGATCGGGAAGGGCAGCTCCTTCTAGGCCTGGAAAATCCATTCCCTGAGAAGAATATTCCTTGTAGGACTGGAATATTCATTCCCTGAGGGAAATATTCCTTCTAAAGATGAAATATCTTTTCCCTGAGAATATTCCTTGTAGGGCTGGANGACACACTTGGGTTCCACTTCTTGTAATAAAAATTCCAATAATTTCCCCCAAAACAATTCCCAAGTGCTGTTTCCAATCTCCTGACCCTCAAGATGGATTTTAAAGGCTCTTGTAAAAGGGGGATTATTCCAATAATTCTGGTGCGCAATTCCAAGACCATATTTGCCTGTATTCCACAGGAAAAGGGGAATGTGCAGAGGATTTTATTTCTATTTTTCGATTGGTTTTTTTTCCTTAGGATGCAGCAGGTCCAGAGAAAAGGTTTGTTTAGGAGAAGGGAAAAGGGAGAGGGGATCGCTGGGCTTGGAATCACTGAGGGAAATCCCAAGGTTTGGAATCACTGGGAAGATGGGCAGGGAACAGGAAAAAAAATAAGGAAGATCAGGAAATAGTTGGAATTTTAAGGATTTGCCCTCAAAAACCCTTTAAAAATCAGAAGAAGGAAATATTAATTTGATAAAATAATTATCATGGGGTTTGATTTATAATTGCTTTAAAACACGGGGGAATATATTAGGAATTTAATATTGAAATTCCTTTAAAACATCGGAAAATGGAATAAAATAAGGAAATATTAATTAAAAATAAATAATTAATAAGGAATTTGATTTTAAAGGATAATGGTGATTTAAAATTTGAATAAATTCAAAATAACTTTGAATTCAATTTGAAATAATTAAAAATTAAATTCAAAATAAACTCAAATTAAATATAAATAGAAAGGAAATAATTTGAAATTTAATTGGTATTAAATTGAAATTAAAATTGAAATAATTTTTCTGGAAGTTTCATTAAATCTAGATTAAAATAAAACTAAATTTAAAATTCATTTTAAATTTTTTAAATTTAATTTAATCTATTTTTATTACATTTGAATACTAATAAAGCAGATTTTAATAGAATACTGGATATTTATTTTATAAAACAGATAAAATAATTGATAATTTTTTCATGATTAATTTATTTAAATAATTTAATTTATTGAATTAAATTGGTTAAATTGATTAATTCAGTTAGTCAGAGGAATAAGCCCAAATTTAATTTAGATCAAGAGCCGTATTACCAATTTATTCCTAACTTTTAAATTAAGTCTTATTTTTCCCACATTATTAAAATTTGCATCCAGGTAGGAGCCAGAAGTCTCTTTCTGGGACTGTTGGGACCAATCCCAGTGGGAATTCCACAGCTCCCTATCCCTAACAACTATTTATTAATTTTTAATATTTTGATTTAATAAATTTTGATAATTTTATATTTTAATGCCTTTTAAAAAATAATTTTGGGGAATTGCTTCTTTCATTTCCATGGAATCTCCTCCTCCCTAAGGAGTGAGGAAAGCTGGAATTTCCTCCAATTCCAGGAGGGAATTCTCCAAAATTGGGAATTTCCTGGCAACAGTTATAAATCTGGACTTGGGGAAATTTGGATTGGTTTTATCCCAGCCTTTCAGGAAAGGGAAATCCGACGGGAAAAGAAATGGAGAGGAGGGTTTATGTGGGATTTGCATGAGATAACAGCAGGAAAATCCGAGTTAAGGACTTCCCGAGCTTCCCATATCTGCAATTTCCCAATCACCAGCCGGGAATCCCTTGGGATTTGTGTTATCCCTCAGGACAACCCCAAAATTCCAATGTCACCTGGTGCTTTCAGGTTATTCCTAGCTAAAACTCCAGGAATTCCAGGAATTCTTAATCCAGAAGATATTTACACCTTTGCCCCCTCTTTCTCCTTTTCCCGCCTTTTCCCTCGACTCTTTTCCCGGATTCCCGTGTCTGTTCCGTGCTGAGGGAGCAGAGGGACAGAAAATCCCCCTGGATTTGGGATTTTCCCTACGGCAGCCTCACATCCGGCTTCAAAGCCCCGGGAACAGGCAGGGGAAAGACCGGGAAGAGGAGGAAGCCACTCCAAAGCCGGAGAGAACTGCCGGGAGAATTCCCATTCCCAGCTGTCGCCTTCCACCGAGGGAAACAGCGAGGAACTCCTTTAGAAAGGACGGTCGGGAGCGAAATCATTCCCGACGAGGCAGATGCCGCGTCCGAGAGCCGCGCGCTGGCAACAGAAGGGAAAAGGAAAAAGGAGTTGTCCCGGCGAAAGCGGGCTGGGAAAGACGGAAAAGGAGGAAGAAAAGCTCCTTGTCGGGGGTGGGGGGGTCGATACCGATCGTTTTCCAAAGGTGGATTCGGTTTTTTATCGATGGGCTCGGCTCGGCGCTGGCCTGATGACGTTTTTTGGCTCGGCGGCAGCGGTGGGATGCTCCAGAGGGAAAAGGCGGAATGTTCCTGAGCCGCTCAGGGCGTCTGGGGAGAGATTCCGCCGGGGCCTTAAGGACAAGGGCGCGACTCCCCCGAAACCGGGCGCGTCCCCTCGGGAAGTGCTTTTCCCCCTGGGCAATTAGGGACTCGGTACCGACATTATCGACAGCTAATTAAAGCTGTGTCCTCTCGCCAAGGGTTTTTCCCTGGGGCGGTTTGGGGCTTTTATGGGATTTCTGGGACGCCTTTTCCCCCTTTTCCGTAACCCTTTGTGCCCCGGGGATGTGCGGCGTGTTGTGGGGGATCCTCTGTGAGAAACGAGGCTCGCTCTTTACAAATTTTACAAGTTTGATAAGGGATAAAAGGGACTTTTACTTTTGCCGTAGCTAGAGGCACACGGTTAACTTTTTTATTATTATTTTTTTAAATATAATTTTTCATTACATTGGTCAAACGCACGTTCATGAAGATTATACATATTCAAATATTGCGTTTACATGTTCTGGGAATTCTTTCGCTTGGTTCGACTCTTGACTTGTTTTCTTAAAGTACATGCCATACAGGTGCCATGCAGATGAGATTGATGTATTTTTATTTTCTCATAAGGCTCCTTGTTCTGTGGTTTGATAGTTCTTGATAACTGAGGGGTTAGTAGTAAATTCTTCCTTGCATTCTTTTTTTTCTACGTTTACTTCCTTGGGTTTTACTCAATGTTATCATACAGGTAAGACACTTCACAAGTACATGAAATCAACGTGACTTACAAAATTATTTGAATTATTCTCACTATTGTCAGTTAGCTACACCAATAAAAGCATTAGCTACTTCTTCAGCAGTTAATGTTCTAATACAGCACGTAGTCTCTATTTTAATATTTTGCAAGGGCCTAAACCATAATATATTTATTACGCTAAAATATATAATCCACACAGGGATCAGGATAAAAAGGCTAACAAATGATACTACATCAAAAGCGGTTTAAAAAAATGATTACAAACCGTATCAAGATAATTTGTAAAAGATAATACATAATAGTGAAAGCCAACAACTACATAGTTATTTATAACACTCTTGCAGCGTGCCCCTTCCTGGGAAGGGTAATGCCCCATCCTGGTGTGGCTAATTAGCTCCGTGCCTTAATCTGTGTCCTCCTGGCGAGCACTTTTGGGATAGCCTGGAAGTTTTAGGGTGTAACCCTCCTCGGGAAGCTGTTTCGTCCCTTCTGTCACAGCGTAAAAACAATAATAATAATAATAAAAACAATTAAAAATTAATTACAAGGCGTGACCCCTTGCCCAAAGCGTTATCTGTATTTGGGGGACGCTTATTTTGGAAACACGAGCCTCCTCAGGTGCCTTCCTGGACAGTTTTGTTATAAATAACTATGTAGTCATTGGCTTTTGCTGTTATGTATTGGCTTTTGCAAATTATTATTCATCACTGTGATTTTGACATAGTACAGTTTGTAATCAGTTTTATGTGCTTTAATGTAGTATAATCTGTCATCTTTTGTAGCCAATGCACTGTGTAGGGTATATATAGTAGTGTGATAAATACATATTATAGCTTAGGCTTTTGCAAAATATTAAAATATAGACTATGTGTTGTGCAATGTAGCATTAAATGCCTTCACTTGCATAACTAACTGACAATAATGAGAGTAACTCAGATAATGTTGATTTAATGCACTTGTGGAGTATCCTACCTGAATCATAACATTAAAAAGAATCAGGAAAATAAACACCAAGAGAAAAAATGCAAGGAGGGATTTACTACTGATTCTCAGGTTATCAAGAAGTGTCAAACAACAGAATAGAACCTTGAGAAAAAGTAAAAAATATGAATTTCATCTGCAGGATGGCATGTACTTTAAGAAGATGAGTCAAAGGTTGAACCAAGCAAAGGAATTCCCAGAACATGTAAACTCACAGGTATGTTTGAATATGTATAATCCTCATGAATATGCAGTTAACTAATGTATTGAAAAAGTATGTAAGAAAATTGTTCTAAGCTCACTGCCCCTGGCAGTTTGCCGAGCATCTCAGCCCTGTGTAGTGTCCCTTTCATCCTTTATTAAACATTAAAAAAAAAAATCTAAAGAGTGAGCCCTGTTTTTCACAGGCTCAGAGCCAGCCCCTCTGTGCCAGGGTTAGCGCGGGCTGCGGGCCACGGGCACAGCGTTCTGAGTGTGACAGGCCGGGCTCCGGCTCTGCGGGCGAAGGCCAGCTCCCAGCCGTCCCGGGGAAGAGCGGCTGTGCCAGGCCGTCCCAGGCGTGGCTCTGGCTGACGCCGCACAGGAGCGGAATGCAGGGCGCTGCCAACAGACAGCAGCGACCGCGCCTTCACAGCGCCGGGTGCGGATCCGCACTCCGGGCCTGCAGGCAAAGCGCGAAGCCGAAAAGGAGCGAAATGGCGGCCTGAGGCAGCACGTGGGAGACGCGCGCGCAAGTGAGGCGCGCTGCGTGATGACGTCACGGCCGGCGCCGGCACCACCTCAGAACCCGGAAGAAGACCGGGAGCCCGCAGCAGCAGCGCCGACCACAGCCGCTGGGCCGTTGGATGACGTCACTTCCGGCGCTGTCTCGGAACCCGGAAGTGAGGGGTCTGCAGCAGCCGCGCCGAGCCCTGCTGCGGCGCTGGATGATGACGCCATCAGCGAGCTGGGCCGTTGGGTGCTGCGACGCCCGTGGAGTGCCCACGCGTGGAAAGCAAAAGTCTCAAAGAAAAGGGAAGCCCCGACTCCAGAAGCACCCGGTCTCCATAAAGCTCAAGGCACAAGACCCAAAAGGCCCCCGAAAGACAACTCTCACAACAGCCTCATACCAAAAGCCCCCCAAAAAAGCGAAGAGCGGAATCCCCAGAGTCAGAAGGCGCACCCGTCTTGTGGTGCGGTGCGGCAACCGAGCTAGCTGAGATGGACAGGACCTTAGCCCATGTAGCCTAGAAGCCATGAACTTGAGACCATGGGAGGCGGGATATGGGAGTTCGAATGCCAGTGGCATCATTCCAAAATAAGTCATGTCTCTAATGTTACTTCTCCGTTGATTCAGGACCTTTGACATATAATGTGATGCCCCTATGCCCCGCCCGGGACTGGACCCCTGCCCCCAGGCAAGCTGATATTGTTAAGTTAACCACGCGCCCGGGGCTTCGGATGCCGCCTCCCAGAGCCATTTGTGATGGGACCGCCATCACAGTTCCACATTCCGGCACTCCGTCATTCCCGTCCTGCGTATTTTGCCATGTTCCACCCGGCCAGACTGCAGCCGGAATCACGCTGCCTTTTGTGACAGCGTGGATCCTTTTTCTGCCCTCTGGCTCCTCCCAAGGGCTGCCATTGCTCCAGCTCAACTTTGCCAGCCACTGGGGGGGACCTTTTGGTGTCTGACTGGAGAAGCTCTGCTCCTGCTTCCCACTCCCACCTCAGCTTCCAAAAAATTCCATCCATCCCTGTGGACGAGCCAGCCCCAGCTCTGGAGGTGCCAAGTGCTCCTCCTGGGCAGGAAGACATTACCAGGGAATTCCCACTTTTGGAGGGGAATCCCATTTTTCCCAGGATAGGGCTGCCCCATCCCAGCTGGAACACTTGGATTTAGTGTTTTAATTCCATTGTGCCTGGGTGTTGAGGAAATCCAGATGGCTTGGAGGGATGCTGCTCCCATGGGAGCAAAGCCACATTCCGGAGGGTGCTGCAGCCTCTGGCGCCTGTTGTTCTCTAAAATAATTGCTGATATGGAATTCTCACCCTTGGGAAACAGCTTTGCTCCAAGAGCTGGGCTGAAACTTGGGGTCAGTCGGTTCAAATCCTCCAGATTTTATTGTTGGGAATAACAATCAAAAATATTCCCGGTTTTCTACCGGTGTGAGGAAATCTGGGAGGCTCCAAGCGCCTGTTCCGGGCACCTTGATCTCATTTGTCAGGGAAAAAAGGGAGGGGGGTTTTACTCCAGGAAAACCTGCTGCTGACGTCTGGAAACATCCAGCTGCATCCCGTTGGATTTCCCAGGAATCCACCTGGAAAATCCACTTTGGATAAAGGAGGGATCTGAGTGGGATTGGCAGGGCCGGTGCTTTTCCCAGCTCATTCCCAAGTGTCCCAGAGGGGTTGGAATGGGATGATCCCTTCCTAGGGAAATCCTTCTGGGTGAATCCCGAAGGAAAAGTGGGAAGGCTGGATAATGAAGACCTCTCCAGGCATCTGGCTCCCATTTGGAAGCAGCACCAGCAATCTCAGGTCAGGCGGGATGTGCCGGAGTATCCGTGCATCCATCTGTTTTCACACGACTGGGAATGCTGGAAGCCTCCAACCCCAGAGGGTCGTAAATCCCTGCTCCGCTTTTCCCTGAGATTCAGCCCTGTCCAAATCCCACACAAAGGCCCAGCTCATTCCCAGGATTTATGGCCTCCTGGGAAGCATTGGGTGATTAAGGCTTGGCCACCAACATGGAGCAAACAGTAGGAATTCCGACAGCTCCAACTGAGAATGTAGGCCGGGATTTATCAAACAAATTCAGGAGAAATCCATCTCTGTTTGGAAAAGTGGGAGATATATGGCATGTTTGGGAGATGGATCTGGCTTGGGAATGTTTGGGAGGGTTGGAATTCCAAGTCAGATCCAAGCTGGGTATAGCCAAGGCAAATATACAACTCCAGGCAAGCAGCTTTTCCAAAGGTAACAACAACATTCCTGGGCAAGTGAGGTCATCCCGAATTTTCTAGGCTGGGATTAAAAAAGCCAAGGGGAAAAATTGCTGGAAAAATACAGGATGGGAAAAAAAGTAGGATAAAATATGTTGGAAGTGGCTGACAAAAAAAGGAGAGATGGGAAGGGAGAGGAAGGTGCTTGTGCTTCATTTCCACGGAATAAAATTGGATATTTGGGAAATATTTGGGCTCAATTTCCCTTTCTTTTCCCTGATTTAATTAATCTATCCCACTCACCAGCATCCCAGTCCTTCCCAAAAATCCTGTTGGAGATGGAAAAGCAAAGGGAGACAAGGGAGGACATGGTGGGAAAGTCCTTTTGGATGGATCCCGGTGGGATCTGCCTTTTCTGTGGGATGGGCAGGGAAGGGATGTTCCAGGATGGTGGGGGCACGGCTGTGCTAAGCAGGAGGGGATTTCTGGGATTCAACAGTGCTGTAAAGGAGAATTCCGATGGATCCCAGTATGGAAGGAAGGAATGATGGGGAGAGGGATCCCAGGAAAGTGCCTGGACATGGCTGGGGTGCATCGGGAACATCCTGGATCTGTCCTTAGGGACTTCCTTATCCTGTGGCTCTGCCTGCCAGGAGTGTGGAAGAACCATGGAATGCTTGGCATTCTGTGAGCCTTAAGATCCCCTCTGGTTTTCCCCAGTTTGTTAAAATCCTGGATTTTGTCTTTGATTCCAGTGATTCTCTGGAATAATCCCAGGTTGGGAAGGCACCAGAGTGCTATGGGTCTGGAATTCCCTTTTCCCAGAGAACAGAACCCCCACAGCTCCTATAAAATTCCCAGTGGCTGTGTGTACGAGGTGTGAAGCCATAAAGGAGCTCCTGAATTTTCCACACATTCCTCCTCTCCGGAGGCCGGGAATGGAGCACCGGGAATTTTTCCTCCCAATTCTCATGTTTATTGCCCAGTGTTCCAACAGGACCTGATTCCCAGCACATGAATCCTAAGGGTCATGCTGTGGGGATGGGCAGGGCCAGCTCCCACTATCCCAGGTCGCTCCAAGCCCCATCCAGGGGTGGGAATTCCAGGGATGGGAAAATGCTTGAATGGCAAAATTACCCCAAAAAATCCTTGTGCCATCATTTTTCTCCCACCAGGAGAAGGAAATATGGGATTATTTTTCCCCTGGGATAAAAGGAAGCTTCCCAACAGGAGCAGTGAAATCCCTGGGTAATTTAGGCTTTCCAGGAGGGAATATTTGCCTCAGGAATGCTCCTGGGGGCAGGGAAACGTGAGACTGGGAATAGACACAAATGAAATTAGCTGGAATTCTTGGCAGGAGTGGGAAGAGGGAAGCACCCATGGAGATCCAGGCTCCTGCTGGAGTTCTATCCACAAATTGATCAGGAAAAGAAGGATAAGCAGCATCTGGATGGAAAACACAGCTCTGCCTGGCTTGGGGTTCCTGCTCCGGAGCTTCCAGATCCCACGGGATTGCAGCTCTCAGGATTAGGAGCTCCCAATTCTGTTTATTTCCAGCCAGCGCTGGATCCAAAGGCGAGGCTCCCACGCCTGGCAGTAACTTGGGGATTTTGGGAATCCTTAGAAGGGTGTGGGAGCTGCATGGAATCAAATCATTCCCAGCCCCTGGATCTGCCACCTCTGCCGACATCTCCAGGCTTTTCCTGGCAATTCCAGGCTTGGGTGGCAGCAAACCCATCTAAGTGTAGGGAATTACATTTTATATTATGTTTAAATTTATATTTCATATTATATTTATATTTTTATATCCCCCACTTACATTTTTGGGTTTTTTATTTTTCCAGCTACAATTCAAGCTGGTGGGAGTTGGCATAGTACAAGGTTTTGGCATCCACATTCCCATTTTCCGTGGAGGAATTTGGCGGCAATCCAAAAATCCCAAACCCCAAATTTCCTCTTAAAACGGGTATGGGTTTGTTTGTGAACTTTCCATGAATCCTTTGAGGGTCTGGTGAAGGAGATAAACAAAGAATTCCTGGAGCTGTGAATACTTTATCCCAGAAACCTCAGGACAGCTTTGGTTCCACGCTGTGGGTGATGCACCTCAGCTGGAAGAAAGGAGAAGCTTGGAATGGCTCCCCTCAGAGTGTTTTCCATACATCCAGGAGCGGATCCATAAGGTCTCTCTGTTTCCATGGAAAAAGGGGCAGGATGAGAGGAAAGCACCTCAGGCTGTGCCAGGGGAGGGTTGGATTCAAGAGGATTTTTTTTCGTGTAAAGGGTGGTAAAGCATTGGAATGGGATGGATCCCCATCCCTGGAGATGGGGATCCAAGGAATGTCCGGATCTGGGAATTGGGCACAGGTTGGGCTCTGATCCCAGAGGGCTTTTCCCACCTAAACAATTCCCTAATTCTGGGATTGTGCCTCCTTTTCCAAGGAATTCCATGTGTGCCTGTGCTCCCTGCTCACTCAGCCAATTAATTCCCAACTCCATCAGGACAAAACAAATGGAAAATGCTCCTGGACCTCATTCTGAGATCTGTTTCTAAAAATTCCCTGTTTTTTTACCGTCTCAACATCCAACCACCACCAGAAAAACTAAGGAGCCTCTAGCCCTGTTCAGCTGGAGAAGTCCAAACGAGCTCCAGGTTTTCCAGGCAGTTCATTCCTCATTTTCTGTGGCTCGGATTGTTTATGTTCCCTCTGCTTCCATGAAAACGACGTCTTCATTAAAGCTGAAAAATGGACTTTGGGACTGATGGGAAGCGCTGATTTCCCTCAGCCACTGGCAGGAATGGGAGTTCCAGGGAGCAGCCCCGCGCTCATTCCCGGCTGATGGATGGTCTTGGAATGTTATTTATTTCTCTCCAGGTTTTTCAGTGGGTTGG
>VYXD01005613.1:266259-292106 GCA_013397195.1 Hylia prasina
AAAAAGGCAGGAAAAAAGCCAAGGAAAAGCCCATCCAAGCGTTGGGATCGTAGTGAAATAAAATCCCAGGCATGATTTTTCACCCTGGAGCTGAGGGATAGGGAAAAACACTGGAGTGGGTTTGGAGTCCTCATCCCTGGAGGTGTCCAAGGATTTAGGGGAGAAATTCTGGGAATAACCAAATGGTCTCTACTTGAACATGCAAAGGAGCCCCAGAATCCTGGATCCGGATTTTGGTCCTGGTTTCAACCCCAGCCATGGGATAATCCCAATATTGGGATTCTGGCTGTCCCAGATATCCGCGTTCCATCCCCTTGGAGTGCTGGGATTTAAAGACCAGGATTCCAGAATTTGGGATACATAAGGAAAAAAATTCCCCAGCTTCCAAGTGCCTGCCCTTCATGGCCACTCCAATGCCATTCAGGATTTGTCATTCTGGATTCGCTATTCCCAGTGCCTCTGGAGCCCTCCCTCCTCTCCTGAATGGACACCAGGGGAAACTGTGGAAATCTGGGAAAATGCAGAACACATCCCAAAATCTCCACCTCAGGAAGCTGTGGCAGCTTTTCCTTCTCCTTACCCAGTGTTCTGAAAATCCTGGGAAATGATTTCCAGTTTGGATGCCCCTGATGTGCAAGGGGGAATTCCACTGCTGCCATTGGAACTGGGGGGAAATGGAGTGGGAAAAGGAGGAATGCTGCAGTAAATGCCAAACAATTCTTGGTTTTATTCCACATTTCCCTGAGCCAGCCTTTTCCCCTTTTTTTGGGAAGAAAAGGAATTCCTTCCCTTCATACTCAGTGACAACAGGTTTATCCCAAGCTCCTCCAGATTTCCAGGGTCTTGGAGTCTGGAAAAAAAGGGGAATGGGGTTTATTTTGGGCTGGAATGACAACTCCAAACTGGGATTTGATGTGATTTTCCCCCTTTTCCGGGCATCCACCACATCTTAAATCCCCCCCTTGGGGATCCACCTATATTCCAGAGCTGTTTGATTCCCTTCTGGAATTGTCAGATCTTGCCTAGGAACCATTAAAAGCTGGATTTCCCCGTTTTCATGTGTTAGTCCCATATTTATGCAGGTGTAAATATTCCTGTTTCCCAAAAAAAAATGAGTTCACAGCCATTTGGTTTTTCCTAAGTGGGATTGATCGGGGATATGGGACAGGGAATGGGAGTCGCATCCATCAGCTGGGAACAGAAATATCCATTGGAAAACTGAACATTAAATTCCCTTTTCCCAAGTTTTAGCATCCAGATGTGCTTAATCCAGAGAGTTAAATCATCTGAGGAGAATCTACGTTATCCCGTTTCCCTGTTTCCTTGATGTAGATTTGGTTGCATGGGATTTTTGGGATTTGACATTCAGCCGTGCTAAAGGAAATGGGATGAGGGATCCATGCACCCTGGATTTATTTGGGAAGGGCTTCTCCCCACCTTGCAGCAAAATCTGGGATTGCGCTGCCCCCTGGGCCAGGGATCTGAGGGGGGTTATTCCCAGGATTTTTCCTTTGCCTGGCAACAGTGCCTGGAAGCTCCGTCATGGCACATTGGGCTTTGTTTTTAATTCCAGGCACTTCGGCTGGAAAAATAAAGAGAAGGAGGGGGAATACAAATCCAAACAACCCAGCAGCTGGAATTTTGTCTGGAGCAGGGCAGAGAAAACTGATTTATATTGGCTCCAGGAGCAGCTCCAAGCTCTTAGCATGGGAATGGGAGCTTGGGGGTTTTCCTGCTTTTGGAATTCTCGGGTGCCAGACTCCAGAGGGTGGCTGTGCCCGGCTTTTCCCTGATTTGTGGCTCCTCCTGGATCTCCCGGAGCTGGAATGGGTCCTGGCAGGGTGTAAATCCCAATGTCCCGAGTCCCAGCACTCCTGGGGTTGTGCCCCTGCCAAGTCCTTGGCTTTCCTCCTCCTCCTGATTGTCACGAAAACCACCGGGAAGCTGCTCCAGAAATACTCATGGGCAAAGCTCTCCTTGACTCCATAAAGGATGGAAACAGCTGGATTTGGGATGAGAAGTTAGTAGGGAGGAGGGTGGATGCTTTCTGGATTTAGGGATTTGGGAATTTTTGAAGCATTCCTGCTTAAAAACCACCACTGAATCCAAGCTCTGCCTCCCTGCTTCCAGGTCAATGGAATTTCTCCTTGTTGAATCCCTCCCCTTCCTCCAGTGGAATTTGGAATCCAGGATCTCCCTCCTGCCTGCTGGAAAACTGCACAAATCCCAGACAATGGATTTTCCAGGGCTTGGGGATTCTTGTGGAAAAGCCAGAGAGCAGCTGGACTTCGGGGATTTAAGGATGATTGCTTGGGATCATCTCTCCCAGTATAACCAGTGATTCCCGACTGGTGATTCCTGGAGATTCCTGGAAACTTGGAAAATGTCATTGTTGGGAATGGAGGAGAAAACCACCGTGGACAGCAGGGGTGGGAATGGTTGTGCTGAATCCCTCTGGAATGCTGTGTCCACCTGGAGGTTGTTATTTTACCCCAGGAAAGATGGAGGAGTTGGGAAAATCTTGGGATCATGGAATGGTTTGGGTTGGAAGGGATCTTAAAGCTCATCCCATTCCATGGGCAGGGTCACCTTCTACTATCCCAGGTTTCTCCAACTTGGCCTGGAACATTCCAGGGATGGGCCATCCATGCATCCTTTGATCCTTCCTGAATCCCAAGATAGGCTGGACTAACACCAAGATTTTGGGAAGTTTTTGAATTTTCTTAAGGAATTTAAAGACAAAATAATTCCAGTGCCTTAAAAAGAAAAAAAAGGTTTGGGATGCAGCACTACAAAACTTGGGATTTGGGAAAAAATCCTGTGTGGTTTTGTTGGATTTTCCTGGAATTTTTATGACCAGAAAGGGAATCGCTCAAAGGACAGTGAGGATAAAACATCTGGATGGAAATAAATTGGATTTTTCATTGAAAATTTTGTTTCTAGTGGAAAATGGGTTGTGCCTGGCCTCGGGCTGTGCCGAGGTCAAGGGACACCATTCCAGATGGATCCCCTTAAATGAAAACACAGGAAAAATGGGGAACAGAGATGAAAAATTCCTAAAATCTTCAGGAGCAGGTACAAATTCCCCAGGAACAGCCCAAAAAATGCCCCATCCTAAACTGAATCTGATCTATTCCCAAAATTCCTGTTGTTTTCCCAGGTTGTTCCTTCCAGCAGCTGAAATTTCTCCAGCTCATCCCAGATGTGTTATCCTGAATGTGTCAGCTCCCACTCTGGGATTTCATTGGAATTGAGTGCTGCATTTATCCGTTGGCTGGATTTCATCCTTTTCCTTGTAAATCCATCCTCTCCCGCTTCCAGCACGTGGAGCTCAATATCCGGGGGGAAACAGAGCTTTTGATCTTTCCTTGACAGAGAGGTTTCCCAGGATTCCAGGCAGCTCCTTTTGCCTGGCTGCTGTCCATAAAAATTTGGGAGCACCAATGGATGGATGGAGGAGGAGGGGAAGGTCTGAGGTTTTCCATTGCTGGCATTAAATATTAATTAATTCTAATAAATTGGATATTGGGAAGGAATTCTTCCTTGTGAGGGTGGGGAGGCCCTGGAAAATCTGTGGATGCCCCATCCCTGAAAGTGTCCAGTTCCAGGGGGAATGGGGCTTGGAAAAACCTGGGATGGTGGATGGGCTTGGAATGAGAGGGTCTTTAAGGTGCCTTCCACATTTTCCCTCCGGCATTCTGCTTCCCAGACTCTGGCTGGCATTTGCTGCCTCTTCAAGGGCTTTTTCCGTGGAGCTGGAAAGACAGGCCCTGATCCAAATGTATGGAATGGAACCAGGGAAGCATAGCTGTGGAATGCCAGTACCAAAGGATGCTGGAGCTTTTCCCTGGCTCCTGGGAGTGTGGTGATGGATATCTGTCCCCGGCACGCACATGCCAAGGGATTCGTGTTTTTCTGGGAAGTAGGTGTTGTTTAGAGGGAAGGTGGGAGTGCAGAGCCAAGGAATATCTCATTCCTACATTCCTTCCATCCTAGTTTTTTGGGAAGCACGGGATGTCTCCCAGTGCCTGTTTCAAAGGCTCACACTCCACCAGGAGCTGCAGGTGTAGGAACCTGGAATGCTGACAGGGTGGATCAGATGCTCCTGAGTCATCCAGGAGCTGGGAATTGATCCCCATTTGCTGCTCCATCTGTGAGATTCTGTGGAGCAGAGACACGGGGAACTGTCGTGGTGCTCCATGGGGATGTCTGCAGCATCCCTGGCTCTTGGCATGCTGGTCCAGGGAAACTGGGATTACCCAGACCAGGGCAAACACAGATCCTACAAATCCAATCCCTTTCCATGCCAGAGTGTTCCTGGGAATGTCACAATCTCAGCTTTGAACACTTTAGCAAATTCCTTGTGTGGGTTTTGGTTTAAATCCCTGGATTGTGTCAGATCGCTGGATTTTGGGTTACGTTTTTACACACAGCCGGTTTAACAGCATCGAACCTCTGGAAAGTAGCACAGTAGGGAAAAACTTGGAGAGACCCCCAGAAAAAACGGGAAGAGCAGTGAGAAGAGTGAAGAATTTGCTATTTTTGGTGTTGTGTTTGCATGAATTCCAGGCTTGCCTTGTGTTTTCCTTGGATACACCCAATGCTTTTGGAACTCCTGAGGCTGCCAGGGCTAAACCAACAATCCTTAACCCCAAAAGGAGCCAGCCAGGAATTCTGTGGGATAAGGGAGTGGAGCCTGGAGCTCTTCCCAGATCATCCAGCAGTTGGGGTGTGCCTGGGTTTGATGGGTAGATTCCCATGGCACAAGGTGGGAGAATCATGGAATCACATCCCCAAGTGCCACATCCATGGCTGGGAAATCCCTGCCTGGCAGGACAACTTTTTTTTAAGGAATTTTGCCAACATCCAACCTGAAGCTTCCCTGGAGGAACTTGAGGCCATTCCCTCTTGTCCTGTCATTCCCTGGGAGCACTTCCCAATCCCACCTGGCTGCACCCTCCTGTCAGGGATTGTGGGAAATGGGAATATCCCTCTGGAGCCTCCTTTACTCCAGGCTGAGCTTTCCCAGCTCCCTTCTGGTGCTCTAGCCCCTTCCGAGCTCCATTCCCTTCCTGGGACGTGCTCCAACCCCTCTATATCCTTTGTTTAGTGGGGGGGGGACTTGGATTGCTACTCCCCATCCCCACATCTTGTGATCAATCCCTGTTTTCCTCCATTCCAGCATAACTAATCTGGACTTGATCCCAAAAGAACTGAACATTCCCAAACCTGCCAGGAAAGTGGGGGAGAAATCAGAGAATCCATGGCTTTTCTCTGGTGTTTTTGTTAGGAATCATGGATTACAGAACTGGAAAACCTCAGGTTGGGATTTTTGGTGGCTGTGGAAGTTTGGCAAAATTTCAGGAAGGTGGAAGGGTCCCATTTTTGTCCTTGGAGCTGGAGGAGATAAGAGAGGATGGAGAAAAATCTTTCCTTTTCCCAATAATTGATTTTGGAGGAGCAAATCCCAAGCCCAAGGAATAAGTCTGGTGGGTTTATCCCAAACTTCATCCTAAACTTCATTTCCTGGCTTAAAAGTACCTAAATTTTCCCACTCTGGGAAAATGTCAGAGATGCTCTTGTTTATCCTTTTTTCTTTTGCTTCCCAAAAACTGGATATTTCCTTGAATTTATTTGCCGTGGCTCACCAAAACCGCTGGAGAATAAACAGGATGAGGGAATATTGATTGATTAAGTCATTAATTAAGACATCTGGGGAGGCTTTGAAAGGCGATTTTCCCTGACTTTTATTCCCGTTTCCCATCCTCCAAGGCTCAACTTCTTCCTTGTAATCTTAAGGATTTGGGCTGTTCTCATCCACCTGTGCCAAGAATCCAGCTTTGAGGGGATGTATCCAAGGTTATGGATGGGTTGGCAGCAGCATCCCAAAATTCTGCAGCAATTCCACCGGGTAATTCCAGAGTGGGTCCATGACTGGAATGGAAAAGAGGGAAGTTTCTGTTCCTGGATATAACACAGGAGTTTTTGTCCACTGGTTTTCCAGGGACTGGGATTTTATCGTGGGGAAACACTAAGCAAGGCTTAAGCAGGATTTGTAACCACTTTCCTGTATTTATTGGAATTTTACTTCCATAGATTCCCAGCTTCAGGAGCAGGAAGTGTCTTCATGTGGCCTTTCCTTGCTGGGGCAGCTTGGAAGTGTGGGGAAAGGGGGATTTGGGATTATTGGGCAGATTTAGAATAATTTTTATAAAGCTGCAAATTTTCTGAGGGTTAAAATCAAAGTCTCCATCCTTGTGTTGGCTTTGGACACTGAAAGATGGATTTTTATCCCTAAAAAAGCGTGGAACGGGTCTGGAGGCGGCTGGGCTGTGCAACAGGAGCCGACTGTGACATTTTTCCAAGGATTCTCCTGGGCTCCAGATGTGCAGACTGGGAAAGCCGTTAATGGCCCCAATTAGGGTTTGATTTATCTTCGTTTCCTCGGCCTTGCCGTTAAAAGTCACACGCCGGGGCCATTAAAGCTCTGCATTCCCATTCCCGAGTTTTGTCAGGTGCTGGCCAGCATATCCAGCCCCAAACTGGACTTTATTCCCACAAAAAAAAAAAAAAAAAGAAAAAAAAAAAAAAAAAAGGTTTAAATGGGTCAGAAGCCTTTCCCTGGACATCTGCTTGACGGATAACGTGGAGATATTTAAAAGGCTTGGAAGGAAAACAAATAAAGGCTTCAGCGTTCCTAAGGAATTTCAGCCCATCGTCCGGCCCGTTCCCAAATCCCCCATTTTGGCAGGAGAGTGATGGCATGAAACATCCAAGGAGATTTATTAGGGATAATTTATGGCTGGAGCAGCCGAGCCGTGGGTTCGGGGGAGCGGAGCTCGCCACGGGCGGTGTTTTCCTTCCTGCACATTCCGATTGTTTTAGTTTATTCCAGAAGCATGGCTCAGGAGCTCATTTATTCCTGGGACACATCAACACGTGGAGTGAGATCACTCCCCTTCCTGGGGGTCGGCGAGCTGGAGGTGATGAAATCATGGATTTATCCACAGCTTATTCCAGACGTTTGATTGACCGGGATCAATTTGGGCTGAACCGACAACGTTTCCCGATGTTCCAAAACAGCCGCTAAAATAATTATCAGGATTTGGGAGTGCGGAGCAGCTCCCGACACATGTTGGGAGTGAGGAGAGGACAGTTCCAGGCACTAAAAATACATCCCAGATGGAAAACTCATCCAGCTCCAAGGGGGTAAAGCTCAACCTGTTGGAGGTTGTTATAAATCGGGAATGGGGCAGTGAATGTTTGGGATAAGCTGAGTCCCCAGTAGGTCTTTCCTGCCATCCATGAACTGCTGACCTTTTTTCCTTGGAGAGCTGTTAAAATGGAGGCAGAGGGCAGGGGGAGTTGTTTTCCAGCCCCTTTTCCACTTGTGTGGTCTGGAAAGGGAACAGATTTTCCCTGCCCTTTTCCAGGAGACAGACATGGGGATGAGGGGAAAGCAGAGACAGCTTAATGGACCTTCCCGAGGTATCCAAGGGATCGGGAGGTGCCTGGGGGCACAGCATGGGAACAGCATTTCCATCCCACCAGGAATGTTCACTTTGCTGACAGCTTTGGATGGGATTTGGGATATTCCTGGTGGGCCAGTAGAAAATAGGGAAAAAGAGAGGGATTTGCTGCTCTGGAAGTTTAAATCCATGGCTGGGAGGGGGTGAATTCCCTTTGGGATGCCACTCACCTTGGAGAGTGGCCGGGAGGGTGGATTGTGGGATGCTGGGCATCGCAGGGATGAGGGAATGAGGGATGGGATTCTTTATGGATTAAGATGCGACCTGGGAATATTTTTTAAATTTATTTGGTAGCTGGACAAAGAGTCAAAATAGAACAAAATGGGAAAACAAGATGTAATACATCCCAGGATTTCAGGAAATCATCTGAGGGCACAGTCCTGTGGGCTGGAGCCACGAGAAGGAGACATTCCCAGGAATTACCATGCCGGGAATACCAGGTATCTGACTCCAGAAGGGTGCTCATATCCAACCAGCCATGGAGATGAGTTATCCCAGAAAACAGTGGAGCATCTTCCCAAAATGGATCCGGAGGGTAAAACCAGGCAGTGGGATCCCTTTCCCCTTCAAGCAGCCATTGCCTCCCATGCTACGATTCCAAGGACAATCCTCGGGAGCACCAAGTGCTTTCAGCTGTGCTGGAGCGATGAAATATTCCAGTCCCGGGGCTGATCCCAAGGTAGATGGTGCCTGGAAACATGGAGAAGGTTTTTGGTAATCAGCAGTGCATGGAAGTGGATTCCTGGAGTATGAGGCACATGGAAGGCTCTGGGTGTAGGACTGGGGAGAATTCCCCCAGGAATTTGAGGATTTGGTGGCAAACTGGAGGATTTGAATCATGGAATTCCAGACTGGTTTGGGTTGGAAAGGGCCTTAAATCCCATCCCATTCCAACCTTGACACCTTCCTCTACCCCAGGTTGTGCCAAGCCCTGTCCAGCCTGGCCTTGGACACTCCCAGGGATGTGGCATCCACAACTTCTCTGGGAACTTGTTCCAAAACACCACCCAAATGTTACTCCCCAAAAAATAAACATCTAAAAAATTAAAACCCCTTGGAAATTTAAATTCCCTCCTCTCTCTCAGCGCTTCATCCCCGGGTCTTTTCCTTTTGGAATGGCAGCTCCCTGGGATCTGCAAGAGATCCAAATGTATCCCTTGCCTCTGGATGTCACCCAAATATTCCAGTCTGACGGGGCAAAATCCCAGTGGTTTGGTGATCCCCTGAATACAGGAGATGGCTTTTCCAAGGGAAATAGAATGGGAAATCCTCCCTTTCCATCTCCAGCTGGTGGTATTTGGGAGATTTGGTGCTGCAGCTTAAGCAGGAATTGAAGGATCCACAGCATGAAAACTTCGGAAAGAGTGGGAAAACCGGGCAATAAATAGGGTAATTTTCTCCCGGAATGCTGGAATGCTCCAGTGACTCCATCTGGCCCTCAGGATCATTGGAATGGGCTGGATCGGGGTAGGTGATTACAAATGTGCCCAGAGCTTTCCCTGTGCCTTTGCAAATCCCAGACTTTTGTGCCTGGAAGGGCTCAGCTTTGATGAATCCAGTCCCTCATCCAGCCCACTCTGGAGGCAGGGCCTTAAATCAGGAATATCCTCGAGGTTGCCTTAAATCAGCTTTAAGTGACTTTAATTCAGCTCTGGCCGATTCCCGATCGATTCCAACGACTCATTTCATCCCAACTTTCATGTCCATCCATCTTCCGACCCCGCTCTCCTTTTCCCAGCCCAGAGAAATGGGATCCAGCTGTTGGTGTTTCAGTCAGGAGCGGCTGCCAAGGCGGGGAATTGCAGAGTTATCCAAACATTCCAGAAGGTTGGCTCTCTGTGCGGGAGGCATCCCTGACAAATCGGACTGGAAAGGGTGTGGAGAGGTCTCCTCATCCAGCCCCACCGCAGAGCCGCTTCCCAGGATTTCCTGCCTCCATAGCCAGTGGAAGGAATTAGTGACAAGTGGCTGGATGTGTCCCGGCTCAAACCCCCATTCCCTAGGGATGAATCCCTCTCCGTCATCCATGAGACACTGGGATTGGGTTGGAAAGGACCTTCAGGACCATCCCATTCCATGTCCATGGAAGCAGGGACATTTCCGCTGTCCCAGGTTGCTCCAAGCCCTACCCAGCCTGTCCTGGATCAATTCCAGTGATTTCTACATCTACCACTCACATCTCTGGAGTTTAATCCAGGTTTATTTTCCATGGAGCAGGATAGGGATTTGGATCTCAGCCTGTTCCTTCCTGGTCCGTCCAAGGTGTCTCCATCCCTCCCAATCCAGGGATCCCATCCTTCTTGAGCCATGGATTCCATCCTTCCCAGTCCTGGACTCCATCCTTCCAAAGCCCCCTCCAGGCTGGAGCAGAGCCACATGGTCCATGGCCAAATTCCCAGTGATGGATGCAAAGTGTCATCGCATATTTTTGTGAGAATTTCATTGTTTGTTTTCCTTGGTTTTCCAGCAATGACGACTCCTCTTCCATCCCACCTCCAGCTCTTCATCCTCTGCCAGAGGGTTCCCCTCCCAACTTTCTCTGAATTATCTTAAAAGCCTGGAATAATGGACTTAAAGTAATTTTTTAAAGGCACTTGGTTGTATTCTCCGGACTGTGGGATTCCAGCCAAACGGGAGCACAGCTGGAACACAGGAGGTCGCTTTATTTTTGGCACGGCAAAATTAAAATAATCCATGGAATTCCAGCTTCTCCACGATATCCTGCATTACATTCAGAGCTCTTCATATTTCAGGCTCTTCACTGCCCGGGAAAAGTGGACAGTGTAGGATTTTAGGGATAATTCTGTGGATTTGGAAGCTTCCTTTTCCATTTTTACCATCAGAGCCTTAAACGCTGCATTGTGACCCAAGATGACAAAATGTGATACTAAATCCATGAATATATGGATATATGAGCATGGATATATGACCCTCTGGAATATTATCCCAGGACTGTAAATGGGAGTGCCGCCCCTCATTTCCCTGGCACTGCCCAGCCCATACCTGCTCCAGGCTTTCAGTCTAGCCTAAAATCCCTGGAATACCCAGCCAATAAATTTCCACACGCTTTGAGCTTCTCCAGCATGGGATATTTGGGATCAAATCATCCCAAACCCGGCCCCATTGGAATTTTTTCCCTTCAGACTCAGTTCATCAAAAGCCTCTGCGGTTCCTTCTTCTTCTCCTAATGAAGGTGGAAATGTCCATGGTGAAGGGAATTTATGGATGAAGGAGTTCCAGTGGCCATCATTCCATAATAAGGCTGACAGCCCCATAAAATATTGCCCAGAAAACTCTGGAAAAGGCTCTGGCAGCTCCCTGAAAGGTGACCCAAATATTTTATGGAGTGGGCTCTGACGACCTTCCCTTATTTATGAATTTTTAAATGAGCAGGATCTGTTTAAAGGGGGGGGAAAACCCTTGGATATGAGAAAAAAAAAACCCCAAACCAACTTCATATGGTGACTTTAACCTCTCATAGATTAAAAACCATTCCATCTTTTTATCCAAATTCCAATAAAAATCCTGTCTCCCATGGATTTAGGGACTGCTTCCAATGCCACTTAAAAGCTGATTATTTTCAGGGCAGGTTTTGCACTCCAAAGCGCTTTTTTTTTTTTTTAATTGTTTTTAAAATCCATTTGAACGGATAAAAATTTCTTTGAGAGATATTTGAGAGTGGGATAATTTTACCCAGGAAAAATGAGGGAATTTTAATGGCAAACCTTTAAATTCCATCTGCCTTCTATTCTCTCAGGTTGCTCCAAGCCCCATCCAATCTGGCCTTGAAGAATTCCAGGGATGGGGCAGCCGTGGCTTCATAATCCAAGAGCTGAATCTGTCTTTTTGGAATCTCCCTTTACTCCAAAAGAAGCCAAACTTATCAGGAATGGTGAAAATCCTAAAATGCTGGGATAAACCAAGCCACTGATAGCCAGATTCCTCCTCTGCCCATTCCAGAAACCACCATTCCAACAGCTCCAGGGAGGAATTCCACAGCCAGAAATGAGGGGGAAATGCTGCTTTTCCATCCAGGAGAGCATTTAAGGAATATTTTACATCAAAGCCCCTTCATTCCTGTCTGGAGGGGTTATAAATGGGACAATCCCGCCTCGGGATGGAGTCCTTCAAGCACTACAACATCAATATCCCAGCTCCTAGAAATCTAAGGAATATTTCTTCATGTCCACATCCCATTAATCACTTGGAAAGCCATTTATGGACCCAAATTACCAAGTGCCAAGACGCCCCTGACAGGGAGGGAAATTTATTCCTCTGCTTTATTAATGTTCTCTTTATTATTAGAAATCAAATGAATTCTTCCCAGACTGGGAATTTTAACGGGAACTCTTCATGGCTGAGTCCCATTTGTGCTCTGAATGCTGTGTGAAGAGGGAATGGGGAAGACAAACCCAAAAAATCCTTTAAAATCTCTTTTTGTAGGATGTACTTGGTGGGAATAAATCCCTTTCCAGCCTGGCAGCGGGGTCGAGATCAAATGCAGAGATTCTGGGACCCTGATAGGAAAATTTGGAAAGGTCTTTAGCGTAATCCTTTAATCTGTTTGCCGGGAGATCCATGGAAAATGCTTTATTTACCCGAGTAAACAGTGCCTCCCATTTTCAACAGGAGGTTAAGCTGTTTGGAGAAAGGCTTGGGAGGAAATCATTCCAAGGATTTCAAAGCTTAAGGTGTCATTGTTTGGGTTTTTTGGGATTCCTTCCAAGGAGATCGCTGGCGACTTTCAGAGGGAGCGGAATTCATTCCGATTCACCTGTAAGGGCTGAAAATCCTCAGTTACTGCACTTTGTGGGGAATCTAAGTGGGAATGGGCCAGTTGGGAATGAGGCCAGAAGCTGCAAAGTGCCTGGAGCAGCATCAGCTCCCACTTTAATCCGGCTCCAACACAGCCCAGTTTTCGGGACATGCCATGATCCCCTTTATATTCCCTTTTAATCATTCCAGCCCTTCCTGATTCCAGATGTGGTTATCCAGCAGCGCCTTCTCCTGAGGTCAGGATAAATCCCTTCCCACATGCTACAATTCTGCTTATCCCATGAAAAAGGAAGAGGGGACATTCCCACTCAATCCTTCAGGATTCCCAAGCCCTTTTGAGAATGGCAGGGAGAAGCTGCTCCCAGGTGAATCCCCGGGAAACTTTTGGCCACCAGATGCCCCCGCAGAGCCGTCACAGGTCCCTGAGGGAAACTGGACACAATCCATGGATCTCGTGAAATCTCCAGCTCCTTTTCTGCCACCCTTTGCCGGTGCCACCATTCTGCAGGGAGGGAGGGTGGCAGGGATTTCTTTGGAAGCTCCCACCGCGTTGGAAGTGGCCTCCTGGACACTGGGAATGGCTGAGGTCCCAGTCCTCATTGTAAAGGTTTTTGTGCCCGACTGGGAATTCCCAGGATTTCCGCCCGCACCTGGGACGGTGCTGGATAAGGCTGGGAGAGGAGCATCATAAAAGCAATGCCCCCAGTGGGTAAAGCATTTTTCCAGCTAAATTTTCCCTGGAATTCAGTGCTTCAGGGGTTGTTCCACAGTACAAAAGTCAATAAAACCAGGAAATCCTTGGAAAAACATCCTCCGAGTGCTCTCCCTGTAAATGTCCTCGCTCCAAGCTTCCCTGCCTTTCCTAAATCCCTGTGAAAGCCAGCTCCCGCTTCTCTCCATGCTCCCAGTGCCTTTCCCTTCTCCAGAAATAAATCAGGATGTCTCTTGAACTCATTTGTGCTCCTCTCTGCCTTCCCAGCCTAACTCATTCCATATGGCCGCAGCTCTTTCCACGGAGCGCCTCCTCCAGGCTTCCCTCGTTCACTTCCAAGCTCCTTAATTTTATGAACAATTTCCGAACAATTAGAATGTGGAAAAGTCCTCCGAGGGAAGACGGAGGATCCCTGTCCCCGGGATAATGCAAATGCAGGCCAGACAAAGCAATTCTGCCCGGTCCCTGCGGAGCAATCCTTGGATGGGCTGAGCTCATAAAGCCGAAATTTTCCATCTCCGTATTCCAGGGGCCGGATTCTCCTCCCAGTGCCACCAGTGTGATGTGGAATCACTTTGGGTTATTCCAGCTTCTTTTCCCAATTAGAGCCGCTGCTTCCTTCCCCTGTTCCCTTCTTCCCGTGTTTATCCTGAGTAATGCCCAACACATGCTTATTTCATGCTATTCCAGCACAAGGAAAACATCGCGAATGAAACCAATCCACTTTTAATGGATCAAATACCGGCCTGCTAAAAGCCACAATTTTCCAATCAGGGTTTGGTTTGAGGCAGCTCCTCAGCATCCCATGGAATCCCAACAGTTTTCCAACAGCCTCTTTCCTTTTCCCATCTCAACCAGGTCATTTTCAAATCAGCCCCATTACACCGAATCCATTTATATTCCCCAAAAATACATAATGACAGGAATTAGCCCCAACCCCAGGGCTTTTTTTAATCCCTCGCCTGTTAAGTGGAACCACATCTATCTCCAAGCGGGAATTCTTCCGGAGCCCGATGGAAATGGATTCCAAACAATGCATTCCTATTCAAATTCTGCTCTGTTTTAATCAAAAAAAGCTTGGATTATCTGCAGCCAATATCTCCGAAGGCAGCCTGGAGTCGGGCCCCTTTGCTACCCCCCTGGTTTTTATGGAATACAGGGAATATATGGAATTAATCCATCTGAATATCCAATGTGATGTCTAATGACTTTGGGATCATAACACAAGCAAGTTGTTTGCAGTCCATAAATAAGGAATAGCTTTTGCTGGGATATCCCAAACCAAAACAGGCTTTGATTGAAAACAGGAGGCAGATCCAGCTTTTCCCTTTTTTATGGCTGAGGGAATTTGGGCTGGAAGGACGGAGCACCCACAGTCGGTGCTTGGCAGGGGTTATTCCTAATTCCTGCTGTCCCAAAACCATGGGATGACGGGCAGATCTTGGCATGGGAGGGACTGGGATGAAATGGGCTTTAAATCCTTTCGAATCCAACGCATTCCATGATTCCACGATCCTGTCTCCACCTGCCTAGAGCTCCCACTGGATCTTCTCCATCCCTGCCATGTCCTCTCCTGGCTGGAAGATCCTTTCTCTGGGATATCTTGGAGCTCAGTGCTGGCTGTGCAGCTGAGCTTCCTTGCAATTCCTGAATCCCACTTCTGAATTGCCATCCCTGAATTCTGTGATAAAGATCTTTTAAAACAGGAATAAAATCCCCATCAGGGTAGATTTACTCCCCGTGATCCATCCCCTCAGCTATCCACCTTTTCCTGCCTGGGGCTGAAATTCCAGCTCTTCATTCCCACAATTATCTGGATCTCACCTGGCTTTGGATCCGCCTGAAATATTTGGGAAAGAAAGGTGATTCCATAGGGCAGCTGGGATCACCCTTGGGAGATGCTGGTCTTCCACCAGGACCGTGGGAGGGATCAGGGAGCAAGAGATACCTGGAGCACAACTCCTGGGAATGCTGATCCGTAGATAGTTGGCACATGGGCAGTGGGAAGGGGGTGAGACGCAGGAGCTTTTCCTGCCAGATCCCAGTCTCCATCCCTGGCTTTTCCTGTTGCCAGCTCAGGATGGGGCTGGCATGTCCATCCCCCTGGACAGTGGGAAATTCAGGAATCCTGCCTGGCTAAATCAATTTATTCCTCTGCATGCTCCTTGATTCCTGGGGCTGCTGAGCCAGCTTGACAATATTCCGGTATTCCAGTAAAATCAAAGATTAATTTCCCTCTAAATGCTCCATAATTTGATTTTATTAAAACTTTTACAAGGAGACAAAAATGGGGAATTTCTTCCCCCATCCCAAATATTTGCCACTAAATCCTTTACACCCCTGCAGGGTCAGGTATCCCACAGTTGGGAAACAAATTCCGTGTAAAAATGTAAATATTAGGGAAAGGATATAAAACTTTATTGGCACTAAAATTCCTACCCCCTTCTTTCAGGGAGCCAAATCGTGGAGAGGAGGAAAGAGGGAAATAAACCCTTTGGAAAACAGGGGGACTGCTGAGAGCACTTCCTATAATTTTTCCTGGGAAGGTAATTCCTGGAGCCTCAGGAACTGAAGTGGGATTAGAGGAGAGCCAGCCCTGGGTTGGAGGGGCTGGGAAGGGAAATTTCTTGGCTGGAGATGGGAATTCCCAATATAGAGGGGTTTCAGTCCCAGCATTCCAGAAAGGTTGGGGTTGGAAAGGACCTTAAATCCCATCCAGTTCCACCTTCCACTATCCCAGGTTGCACCAAGCCCCATCCAGCCTGGCCTGGAACATTTCCAGGTGTTTTCTCTGGGATTAAAAAGCACCTCCTGCTTTTTCATCCCGGAGTTTTTAGCCCTGCTAAGACATTCCTTCACCAGCAGCTCTTCCAGAGCTTTGGGTAAACTGGAGTAGCCACTGTTCCTTGGAACTGGCCAAGGATCTGCTCCGGCTTTTTAGGTTTTATTGAGGAATTTTGTTTCCTGGGTGAAGGGAACTCCAGCAGCTCTTATTCCCACAAATCTTTAATATTGGATAATATTCCTTAATAAAAGCTGTTACAAGGTCCTTAAACAACCCTTTATGGCCCTTCCAGGATTTATGTCCTGAGGAATGCCCGGGATGCAGATGTTTGATGTTATTCCAGATGTGTAAACTGATATTAATTGTACATATTTCCTCCTGAAAAAGCAGGGATTTTTTTTTCCCCCCTTTTCCCTTGGCTCTGGAAGCAGACATCTCATAATTCCAGCATCAGGGAAAATCAGTGCACGGAGTAAAAAAAAAAAAAAACGGGATGAAAAATGTTTGTGCAGCTCGGCCTTTCCTTGGAAATGAAAATAAATGTCCCTAAATGCCATAAATTTCAATTCCTGCCAAGGCTGGAGTCCATTTTGGGTTTGAATCCTGAGGAAAAATAGGAAACATTTGTTGGATCCGTCTGCTGAAAGCAGCGAGGAAATGATGTCATGGTTGGGAAAAATGAAGTTTTGGAAAAATCCAATTAACACTCCCGGCTTTGCTGGGGAAATTGGGATGGCTGGGAATGGGGACTGCTCCTTCGTAGTAGGGTTTTCTGGGGAATATCACTAAATCCAGATTTTTTGGGGAGGAAAACACCCATCATCATTCTCAGTCCCACCTGCTGTGGTCATACCTGGCAAAACATTGGGATACCAAATCACTGGGAATTGCATCCTGGCTTTCTGAGCGTGCAGGATTTTGCAGCCCCAAATCCATCTCTGCAACCTGGGAAGCCCCAGCATCCCAAAGAAGGCAGCTCAGTCCGGGATACCTTTCTCTTCCCATGGGATTTGCCAAACATTCCAGCATCTGGAACAAGGGACATTCCCTTTGATTATTTTCTGATGAGATTTATTCCATTTGTTATCCTTAATGCTCTCCTTGTTTTCCCTTCTCTCCCTCTGTCCTTCTCTTTTATCCCAGAATTTATGTCCGTTTGTCAAGCATGGGGGAAAAATCAGGGAGAGGGAAAAAAGATTGGAATATGTCACCAATGAGGCTTTTTTTGGCTGCTCAGAAATCCCCCAATCCCGGGCTGATCCGACAGCTGGGGAATGGGAATTCTGGTGAGATCCCACGTGGAATCCTGCAGGGATTTTGAAGCAGAATTACACTTAGGCTTGGGATATTTTTTTCATTTGCCAATGAAAGCAATTCCATTAAAAAATGGAATTGCAGAAGAAAAGAGAAACTCTTCACACTTCAGGGTCAAACTCAGCTATTGATTCCAGCTCAGGAAAAGCACGGATCTTCCCTTTTTTTTGAGGGAATGTCAAAACATTTCACTGCGGACTTGGTAAAACATTTGACGTTTCCCAAGCAAAGCCTTTTGTTCCCAAAAGCGTTTGTTTATTCCCGATTTGACCCAAATTGAGGAACAAAAGAGTTCAATAATTCGGGAAAACCAGACGAAGCCCTCAGGATGGTTCAGGCTGACCCAGCGTGACACAGCTGGGGATGGAGGTTTTCCCCCAGAAAAGCTGGGATTCAAAATGTGCTGGGATTTTTGGCCAAAAAATCCACTCTGGGCTCAGCTTTTCCAAAGCTTTTGTGGTAGGGGGAGATCCCAGTGTTCTTTCCTTGGGGTGGGAGTGGGAAAGGGAGAGAGGAGCCCTCTTGGATGGTGGGACAACACATGGAAGTGAAGAGGAAGGAGACTTTAGGCAGGGTTTGATGGGTTAGTAAGGAAAAATCCTTCCCTGAGAGGGTGGGGAGGGACTGGAATGGAATTCCCAGACAATCTGTGGCTGTCCCGTCCATGAATGTGTCCGAGGCCAGGCTGGATGGGGCTTGGAGCAACCTGGGATAGCGGGAAGTGTCCGTGGCAGGATGAAATGGGATCAGCTTTAAGATCCTTCCCATTCCGTGCACTGGGGATTCCCTGCAAACCATTGTGGTGATTGGAGGTGCCACCATTCCCAGGAATCTGCATCATTCCAGGTGGGAAGTGATGCACCCCGGCCAAAGTGCAATTCCCAATCTCCCTTTGCTGGGAAAATTTCCTGTGGAAAACGATCCTTCCCTAAAAGTGTGGCTGTGCCCCCATGTCACCGCTCTGGGATTCAGGGATTATCCCACTCTGGGATTCTGAAATTATCCCCGCTGCGCTCCCACGTGGATCAATGGGGGAATTTAATCCCGGGAGATAACGAATCCTGACTCCTCCAAGCACTTGCTGTTTGCGTTTCTCAGGGCTTCAGGGTGTTTCAAGGAATTATCTGGAGATCTGGCTCCTTCCAGGTGCTTTAATTAACTCCAAGTGCTCCTTGGATACCTTGGAATCCGGGAATGCACAGCCCATCCCAATTTTCCTCCCAGGGAGCTTTAGGAAGCATTTCTCGGTTTTCCCTCCAGATTGGGAAGTTTGTAGGAAAAAGCTGGACCAGGTGAGTCGATACCAATAATGCTTAAATCAATTTATACAAAAAATATGGAAAATACTAAATTACATCTGATTAATTAATAAGTATTTAAATATGGTCTGATTTTATTCCAGTTTAATATCTATCCCTATGAAAATAAATTCTAGGATTGCACCAGTGAAAATGTAAATGGGGATGTTAGCAGTTAAAACGACTGAACTTCCATTGCTTTTTCCCAAGATTTATGAGTGAGTGGCTTCCACAAGCACCTGGGCGTGTTAATGCAAATTTTCTGCATAATTCCAGGGACTAGCTGGAATTCCTTCAGGATCCTGGCATGGATCATCATCGTCCAATCCATACCCCTTACCTACATCCTCAATATTCTCTGATTTCCCCGCTCTGGAGGGAAGAAAAATCTGGGATTTGTGGGCACCTTCTGGTGCTTTGGATCCCTCATTTTCCAGCACACAGAGAATTCCAGGGCTCAGGACCTATCCCTATGGAAGGCTTAGGACCTTGGAACTGCCCTCCATCAGCTTTTCCAGCAGATGGAGCACGTTCTGCTCAGGAATCCCTCCCCCCTGGAATATCCAGCACATCAGTTTTATTAACCAGGATCCAAGGAAATTTAGGAGCCTGGCTTAATTTGGGAAAATTCATCCCACTTAAGCATTTTTCCATATCCTGCCCAAGCTGGTTTCTGATTTATCAATGACCTATTTCCCATCTATCCCAGCTTTCACTCAATAAATCACATTCCTGGCTGGAGAAATGACGGGTTTTTTACAATTCCATAAAAAACCCCCTCATCTCTTTCTCGGAGGCTCCATATTTCTGTGGAATATTGAACATTCACTTCCAATAGTGATGAGTCTGAGGATTTGCAGGATGTTCCGGAGGTTGCAGCGACCTTTGGAGCACGAAGTGAGTTAAGGATTAATCTTTCCTACATATAATCCTCATTCCATCAATGACTCCCTGGATTTTTTTATCCTTGCTCAGTATTTTTCATCCTTGCTCCGACACAAGGCTCCAATCCCTCTTCCCATTCCCAAGGGATCCAACCCATTGTGTCTGGTGGGCGCCAGCCCAGGCTCCACCCAGGTGGGATAATTCTAACAAGGAAAAGGAACATTTTGGGAGGTTTGTTGTTAACTGTGTCCCATCCCTGAGCCGTTCCCGATGACTTTCAAAGGCCAAGGGAAAAAATCCTGGCTTCCTGGAGGAAACTTCCACGGATTTAATGAGCTCCCAGGCTCTCCCTGTGGCTGGTTATTTGTGGGGTGGTTCCATGTAGGATTGGCTAATGGATATGGGGAAATGACTCTGGAGGAGAGTGCGATCCCTGAGGTGCGTGGAGCTATGTGGGAATGGGATATTGGGCTCTTTCCATCCCAAAAAACGGGGTGAGGAAGGGAGAAAGTTGCTGGTTTGTGGTGTCACTCTTGTGGCATCGGGAAAGGGAGTGATTTCCTGGCAAAAATTCCCCAAAGAGCAGGACACCTGTGATGGGAATGATCCAAGGCTGAATCCCACCACAAACCGGAGGGATCCACGGGGATCATGCAAAGAACCAGTGGGATAATTAAGGGAGGGATCCATGGATTCACCTGGAACACAATCTGGAGTGAAAATGCTTTTATTGGGGGGTTTGCACATGGCAAGAAAAGCAGGATAACAGTTCAGACTGAGGATATTGTGGAAAACTCATCCCCCAAAACCATTTTAAAGCTATTCCAGAGAAATCAGAGGCAGCATCCGAGGGGGCTCTGCCAGGCCCCAGCTGGGCGCAGAGGCTTTGAAATGGAAACAACTCAGAAATTCCTAAAATATTCCCCCCCCAAAAAAGATATTTTCACTTTTCCCCCAGCTCTGGTCTTGATTTTCCAGGCTGGAGGAGGAATGTTGTTGAATTTTATGGAAAGTGATAGTGGGACTCTCTGGAAGTGGCCATAAAAGATAACAGATTTTGTTTTAAAGGCAGATAAAAGTTACGGGCCCGTGTTCCTTGGAACAGGAATTTCCTTGGATACCAATAAAAACATTGGTTATGAAGCATTTCCTGAGGAATGGCTCTAACCCCGAATGATCCTGGTTATTTGCTGGGGAAAATGGGTTTTATCCCGAACAATAAACCTGTGGAGATTTATTAACCTGGGAGGCACATTCCAGGCTCCAATCTGCTCCCAGCACTTGGAATTAATACCGTGGATAGAGTGAAAAATCTCTCTCCTGCTCCAGAGCCATTCCCTGCAGAATGTCTCCCATAAAAGACTTCCCTGAGCAGCCCTTGAGCTGGATTTTTCCAGTCTTTGCCTGGGCCCTTCATTCTCAAATCCTGGGCTCAGTTTTAATGGGAATATTTCCTCTGGATCAATTACTCTGGCATTAGTCCCTGTGGGGATAACAGGAAAAAGACTTGGAATAGGAATATTTGAAACAACCCATTGACGCTGTCAAGGTATCCCAGCCCTCTTTGCCTCATCCAGAGCCTGAGCCCCCAGGAATTCCATGGAAAAATCAATGGGAGAAGATGAAGGGAAGAGTTAAGGCATCTCTTTTCTCCACAGCAATGAAAGATCAGGGAATCCCCCAAAATATTCCAGCCTCACCTTTCCCACGATGCTTGGAATGGAAGTGGGAAAAAGCACAGGGAACCCTCAAAGTATCCCGGCCTCAGCTGCCCTGGGATGCTTGGAACGGGAGCGGGAGGGTTAACAGAGGAATTGGGATTTTAGATAAACCAACGCGTTCTGCTCCTAAAAAACATCTGGAGTGGAACGGGAGCTGGGGCAGGCCCCAGCCTGGGTTTTGTAAAGCTTGGCCCAAGTGTAGAGCCCGGCCTGACGGCAGAACAGGTAATTAGTGTTCATAATCAGTTTGTAAAGCTCAAGCGACTCCAGAGTGCCGGGCACTCCAGGAAAAAAAAGGATTTTTTTCCTTCGGGATGCATGCAAATGCCAGCGGAACATCTGCACCCAATCTAGGCTCTGCTCAGCCCCCAAATATTGTTGTGGTTATGGGCAATTCCCTTAAAAGCCGATCCATTTCCAACCCCACGTTACTCAGGATTAAATGTTTGCTGTTCCTTTAACCCTTTTTAGGGTTGGGATTTTTTTGAAGTTAAAATTCCACATTCAGGGTACTCCTATCCCGCAGCTGCTTCCCTGTTCCCTGCAGCAATGGAGGTTTCTTTGGGAATCTTTGTGCTTACTCAGTCCTTCCAAACCCAAAAGAAACCCCACTCATTCTGTTTTTTTGAGAGGGATCCGTGGTGTTTGGAAAACAATCGGATTCCTGACAGCTTTTCCATAGCATTGGTGGTTTGTCATTGCTTGGGAGATGGGAGGGAATTTAATCCCAGAGCGAGATGGAGTTTGACAGCTCTGGCTCTGGGAGCTCTTTCCGGCATGGAATTTTTCCTGGAGGTGATTCCCAGGCTGGATAGGGCCAGGTGGCCCCGCCTCATCCAAGATGGAATGAAGGAAAGGGAATGTTCACAAGGCAGGGAAGTTCCTGGAGGTGCAAAACTCCTTGGAAGGGTCTTGGGATCAACCCAGCAGGTGAAATGCAGGGAATTCTGACCATCCTTCCCTCGGCAGTTTCTCACCTCCCCCTTCAGCCTTGCTGGACATCTCCGGGCCATCCTGGAAGGATAGAATTCACCCAAGATCCAGGCTGGGAGTCCCTCATGGATGTACTTCCAAACCCCACTGACACAGGACCCTTTGCTGCCGATTCCAGGTGGAGTGTTGGCTTTGGGGGACGTGGCTACGGGATCCACTGGCTGCCTCCAAAGGCAACCAAGCTCATGCCAGAGGGAATTTTATTCTCCCTTTCCAGCAGATTTCCAGCACTTTGCTGGGATTTTTGTTTTTTTCTCCGGGCACATTCCCTCCCTTTCCCCAGACCTCTGATTCTCTAAGGGAGACTTTGAAGTGGCCTCCCGTGTAACCCGATCTTGCCTCCTGTCACATTTGCGTCACCGGCCCCAGGGGCCATGCCTGGATGTCGACAGCCATTCCCGACCCTAAAATACGGCTCTGGCAATCCAAGGAAGCCAAAAGACAAATCCCCTGCTGGCTCCAGAGTGTTCCTGCAGGAAAAGTTTTGGGTAACCGGGATACTGCAAAGCTGCCTGGTTGATTCCCACTTTATCTCATGGGAGCACCAAGCAGCCCAAGGAATGTGGATCCATCCCCACGAGCCTTCTGTCTCCTCCTGAGATCAGGAAAATCTTTGGCAAGCTGTGCTCCTCACCATCCCACAAGGCATGGATACTGTGGGACCTTGGGTCTTTCACTTCCCAGGGATTATTCATGGATTCATGAGGCTTGGCAGCTCCGGGATCAGCTCCGAGCTCCTTCCTGGCAAAGGGAGGTGTTCCCTGTGGGAAGGGACACGGGAACAGCAGTGGGGCGGAGCAGAGGGAATTACAGCTCCTGAGAAGTGAGCAGGGACTATTCTAAGGCTACTTCCCAAGGTTTAGGAATCCAACAGTGCCCATCAGTCCATCCCAGCTCCTCTTCCTCACTCCTTTCAGTGGCATCCGCCAAGTTGGGACCGACAGAGGCTCCAGCCAGCCCCGAAATGAAAAACGTAAATATGGAATATTAAAACCAGACCTGCTCCAGAGAGGAACTTTGACATCGCCACAAATCCAAAGAAGAAAGGGAAAGCTCTGGCACAGAAATCCCATATGACATCATTTTCTGGGATAACGGTGCCGAAATAGGGCTATCTCCAGGAGTGAAAGCTCCGCTGCTCCTTGCCAGGCCCATATAACTTTGGGATTAAAAGGACTTTCATATTCTGGCTGCGGAGAAGGGATGGCAGGGAGGAGGGGGGTTTTCCCCATGGGAATGATTAAATTCCTATCAGTAATAACAAGGAAGAAAAGGTTTGTCAGCCCTGTTATTGATCTTCCTCCCAATTCCTCCAAAATCCATTGGAAGCTTCTGCAAGCAGCCCCAAACCCACAGAGCTGCTTGGTGGTGGAGTGAAATTATAATTAGGGCTCAGGGAGTTTTTTCCTGCCATTTATCATCCCCAGTTTTCCGCAAATTATGGAGAACTCTGTCAAAACTCCGCCACGGCCGCACTCCTGCAGCCATTCAGTCCCCAGGAATGGCTGATCCCACACATCCCAGACCGATCCTTGACACTTTCCCTCAAAACCTTCCCATTCCAAACCTCTCCCAACAGCTCCAGGGAATAAAAGCCCCTTCTCCAGCCTCTTGCTGGGAAATTAGTTGGGATTTTCCTGGGCCATGGCCTGGGAGCAGCAGAAAACTTTGGGGAAAGATTCCAGAGGTAAAAACCTGCTGGAATCCCCCAAAATGAAAAACTCCCTATTAAGAGGGAATGTTATTAAGTGCCTGAGAGGGCTGGGAATCAAATTCCCATTTCCAAGTGCGACTTAAGGAGTTGTGGGCAGGTTTATAACCCTGCAAATGAAGGGGAGGTTGCAGCTTCTCCGGAGAGCTGGGCATGGATTTTTCCAAGTTCCTGCACAAGGAGGAGAGTATTTAGCTCCAAAGAACCCAAAGGATTTGCACCAGTCTGACTCTGGGAATTTTAGATTGGCTCTTTTCCAGCCTGGGCCCAGTCTTTGCTATCTTGGGACCATCCACAGGGTGACGAGGCTGGATCTTCCCTGGGCTATCCCTGATCTCTGAGGGGATCCCCTCCAGCCCCTTCCAGCTTTTCCAGCCACAACCCAGAGTGAGGAGTGCCGGAATCCCGGGAAAGCAGATCCTGTGCTGGTGCCAAACATCTGCAAGCCCCACTCCGACATTGCTACAGCAGAGGGATGGGTTTAAATCCTTAACATTCCAAACACGCCAGGAAGGAAATCAATCTGGGGTCCACCAGCAAGTCTCCAGTAACATTCCCCATCCTGCTCCGTGCTCTCCAAAGGGTGCTAAAGATATATGGGGCAGGTGGAGATGATGGAAACAGTTCCAGCCTCTTTTTTTTTCCAGACTGAAAACCCCATTCCATCCGAATTGCCGTTTTCCGAGGGACGGGATCGATTTTGACAGGACCATGGCTGCAGAAGTGTCAGGGCTGATTGTTTCCACCCCCTTGCTTTGTTCCCATCAATTCCAAAAGTTCTGCTCCCATCAAGTCGAATTTTCCCTGGATGCTGTCAGGCTGCCTGGTTTTGTGGCCAGGCAGAGCAGCACCTCACCTCACCCTGCCTAAAGACCTGATTTGACTTTATTCATTTGGGGGATTTTTTTTTGGGGGGGGGTCTCTGCTCCCAGTGTTTTTCCATGAGCTGAGGTGCACGGGGCCCCCAGGGATTTTCCTCGTGCTCCCATGGGAATACAGGTCCCAAGGGTGTTTTCCCACCCAGCAAAGCTCCTCCTTTATCCCTCCTCCCCGGGCACCCCAAGCTGTGATGTCCTGGACCCTCCTAACAGGTGCCAGCCGGTTTAGGGCCTCTGGATTGGGGTTTTGGATGGCTCTGCCTGCCCCAGGAATTCTGCTGCGCCCAGGGAAATATTTTGGGGGTGTTTAAGGTGAAAATCCCTTCTCCACTGGAAATCCTGAAAACGGCATTTTTAATCACACTCAGGGAGTGCCCAGGAATAGCCACCTTTGCCCCGTGGCTGTGGGGGGAGGCTCAGCATCCAGCCATTTTTCCAGGGTTTTGGCAGGTCCATGGCAGTTTTGGAAGGAAATAACTCAGATGCTCGTGCACCGTCCCGGCAGGACAAGAATGGAAAGGATCTGACTCCGGCCTTGCTCATCCCAAACCCCCCAGTCCCATATCCACAGGGATATCCCTGCCTGGGATGTGGAGACGAGGAGCCCCAGAGGGTTCTGAGAACCGGCACACGGCAAACACCACACTTTAAGGGGTTTGCTGTCCTTCGTCATTCCCAAAGCTGCTCTTCCACGCGCTGGTATGCATCTTTTAATGGATCAACCCGGCAGGGGACGGGCCAGGGCCACTCCTCCTCTGGTTCAGGTGACTCCTCCGTCCTCACATCCCTAAAATCCGCTCAGCCACAGTCGAGCTGCAGATCCTGCCCCGCGACTGTGCCCTCACCTCCTTGAGTATCCTAGCTTTCCCTGCCGAGCTCTGCAGTGGGAATCAAAGCCTGGATTCAGAGGGCAGAGGCTTTAGCGTGGCAGAGTTTTGCCACGCCGAGGTTGGAGACAAAATCGTTTCCCGGGGTGGGCTGTGGTTGGCATCTGCCGCCTCCCTCCTTCCCTCCCGCCGAGACGCCCTCTCCGCAGAAATCCCGGCGTGTTTTCTCCTGCCAGGATATGCCCTCCCTGCCCCGCTGCAGGACCTGCCCCTTCCCACACAATGAAGGGATCGACGCCAGCGGCAGCGGCTGGAGGAGCGAAATCCCATCCTGAACGCATCCCAGCCCGGGAGGGAGGCGGGGGACGCGGGGACAGTCCCCTGGGGGCAGGCCGCCCCCCGGGGCCCGGGGGGGGGG
>VYXD01005618.1:0-16166 GCA_013397195.1 Hylia prasina
GGGTGCTGGCCGAGATCAGCACCTTGGCCAAAATAGTTAAGTACCCGCGACCCCCGCGTCCCCCTGCCCGCCCCCGCCTGCTGCGGGCCCACTGCTCACCCTCCTTGTCCCCCGCAGTCCTCGGTGAAGCTGAAGCTGATCTGCGCCCAGGTGCTGCGGGACCTGCTGGGGGAGGCCATCGAGGTAAGTGTGGGGCTACTGCAGTGAAGGCCAAGTGTTTCAACACTACAATGGCATAATCAGCAACATTAATTAATCTGGTGTTCTTCATGTTAGTCTTCGTGTTAAGAATGCTACCGGCCTCTGCTAGTAGTAATAATTTGCATAGTAAGCGTTATTAGTATTAACGTTTAGGTAAGGATTATTAGTGTTAACACTGGTAGTGGGTGTGTTACCATGACACTCTGCTCTCCCACAGTATGACAAGATCCTGAAGCTGACCTCAGATGCAAAGTTAGGTGAGCACTGCTGTCCTTAGCAGGATCCCCCGATGGAGCCATGCTCCAGGGATGGGCAGCAATGCATCTGGGGATGCCTTCCCAGGGTGACAGAGCTCACCCTCTCTCACATCTGCAGAGTCGGGGGATGTGAAGGCGACCATCGCTGTCCTCGGCTTCATCCTCTCCAGTGCAGCCAAGCACAATGTAGACAGTGAGTCTCTGTCAAGTGAGCTGCAGCAGCTGGGACTACCCAAAGGTAAGGGGAACCCTCGGGGTGTCGCCATGAGCCAGTTGTGGTGGGATGTTGCTGATAGTTCCCACCCAGATGGAGGTGAGGCTGGCTGCTGTGCTGTCCACCATCAGTCCCTGGGGGCTCAGGTGCTTTGGTAAGTTTGGTGTGAGCGGAGGGGATCTTCTCTTGTCTCCCCTGCCGAGCAGAGCACGCCAGCGGGTTGTGCCGTTCCTATGAAGAGAAGCAGAGCCCTCTCCAGGACAGGCTCAGGGCCTGCAGCCTGCGATGTGAGTGGGGTGTTGGGTCTTACAGGGCTGTGGGGTCAGTGTCAGTCACCGCACTGGAGTGAGCCGGGGTGCCCACACCGTCCCACTCCCCCCGCAGTGAGCCAGCTGGGCTCGGTGCGCTGGCGGGTGGATTACACCCTCAGCTCCAGCGAGCTGCAGGAGGTCAACGAGCCCGTGGTGCACCTGACCTTCAACGTGTGGGACAGAGAGTGTGAGAAGATGACGGCTGTCCCTGTGACTCTCTCAGCCAACAAGTTCTGGGTGCTGCTGGCAGGTGAGGCACCAGGAGGGGTGGCAGCGGGGACCTCCGTGGGGGATTCTGCAGGGGGAGATGCTGTGGGAGGCACGCTGGGAAGGGGATGCTGGAAGGGATGCTGCACTACCAGCAGCTCCCCCACATGTCCTTTCTCTCTCTGCAGAGCTGAAGCAGGCCCAGACCCTGATGAACACCCTTCTCTGAGGAGCTGGAAAAGGGCCACGGCTGGAGGCTGCGACACTGAGTTGGGGGTCCAGATTGGTGCTCCTGGCTGGGCAGGAGGTTGTTTCCCTTCCCTCCGGGTTCCCGGGGGTTCTCGGGGCAGCCCCAATAAAGTCCCGGTGACAAAGCTGAGCCCTGTCCCGCTGTGTCCCCGCGTTGTGCAACATTCCCGCGGCAGGACCGCCTCAACAGGCAGTGTCACGACGCAGCCAATGGGAGCGCGGGCCCTCCGCCTATCATCCAATGGGAGCGCGGACCGCCCGCCGCTCATCCAATGGGAGCGCGGACCTCCCGCCGCTCAGACAATGGGAGCGCGTACCTCCCGCGGCGCAACCAATGGGGGCGGGCCGTGCTTGGAGGCGGTGGCGGCGGGTCCGGGCTGTGCTGTGCGGTCGCGACCATGCCCGAGTGCCCGGAGCTGCACCTGGCCGGGCGCTTCATCAACGGGGCGTGCGGAGCGCTGGTGTTCGCGGGCGGCGTGGAGCGCTCGGCGGTGGGCCGCGGCCCGGAGGTGCCCTTCCGCAGCGAGGCCTACAACATCTCGGCCGTTGCCCGGGGCAAGGAGCTGCGGCTGACGCTGAGCGCGCTGGACCCCGCCGCCGGCCCCCCCGCGCAGGACCTCGTGTTCCGCTTTGGCATGTCGGGGTCGTTCCGGCTGAGCCCCGCCGCTGAGCTGCCCCGCCATGCCCACCTGCGCTTCCTCACCCGTGAGAGCCCCCAGCGCGCCCTCTGCTTCGTCGACCCCCGGCGCTTCGGATCCTGGCGCCTGGGGGACGCCTGGCAGCCGGAACGCGGGCCCTGCGTCGTCTCCGAGTACCAGGCCTTCAGGTGAGCGTCCTGAGGAATGCCCCCTGCTTGGTTGTGGCTGCTTTTCCTGCACAGACACGTCCGGGTGACTCTTCTTGGTGGCCCGTGCTCTCTTGCAGGGAGAATGTGCTGAAAAACCTGGATGACAGGGCTTTTGACAAGCCCATCTGTGAGGTCCTCTTAAACCAGAAGTATTTCAATGGAATTGGAAATTACCTACGTGCTGAGATCCTTTTCAGGTACGGTGGGTTGAGCACCCGCTGACCTGCCACGGAGGTTTAGTTTCTAAGAGTTTGCTGGAGCTTGACAGATCCTTGGCTGAGCCAGCAGTGCCTCCTCACCTGGTGACACTGGAAGTGCCAGAAGCGAGGCTTCAGGCTTGTGTGTAACTCTCTCAGGTTGAAGATCCCTCCCTTTGAAAAAGCTCGGACTGTGCTGGAGGCCCTGAAGGAGCAGGAGAGGAGGAAGAAGGTGGGGAATACCAGGTGCTTTCACAGGCTCAGAAAGCAGCAGCTTTCCAGACAGATGCCAGAAGCAGGGGTTTGGTTGCCCATGGCCCTTCATGATGAGTTCTGCCAGTCTTCTGCCCTAAGAAAGTCTACAAGTGCTTTTGGGGTGGGTGAAGAGGAAGAGGTGAGGCAACACCTTGCAAGTTTAAAATCTCCAAAGGGAGGGTTGCAGTAAAGCCCAGGGCTGATCTTGTGGCCTCAGGGGAGAGGAAGTGGCTATTTTAATCTAAAAATGAACTACACGACCTGCTGCTGGTGCTTTTGTGTGTTAGCCCTCTTTCATGTCTTTGCAGCTAAGTTGGAAGCCTAGTCTGTGGTGAGCCTGGGGCTATTATGTGTGAAGAGTGTGACAGCTCATCCTCTGGAGGGCCAGAGATGGGGGAGAAGATGGGAGAAGCTGAGGAAGCAGAGGTAGCTGGCAGGTGACTTCTCTGCCCTTCTCCATGCCTGCAGGATCCTTCCCTGACGCTGAGCAAGAAGGTGAAGCTGAAGCAAGAGAACCCAGATCTCCTGCAGCTGTGCCACACCGTGCCCATGGAAGTCATCATGGCAGGTGAGGGGACAAGGCAGGTCACGGGGGGCTGGGGCTGGCAGGGAGGCCGGGGCTCTGCATTCTCAGCATCAGGAGGTTTGGAGGGGCACCCTGACACGGTGATCAGGCTTCTGCTCTGATTCTGTCCTTCCCCTGTCTCCCCTTCCAGAGAAGCAGCTCTCTGACCCCGAGCACTCGGATAATTACACTGCCTTCAAGAACTGGCTGCAGTGTTACTTGGTACCTGGCATGAGCTCCCTGCGTGACCGCAGTGGCAGGACCATTTGGTTCCAGGTAGGAGCCTGGGGCTGCTGCCTGGAGCTGGGGAGCCCCCAGATCGCTCCTCCAAGGGGACACTGGCCTGTTTTCTGCTTGCTGAGACTCCCATTAAACTGCGTGGCTGGGCATCGAGCTGCTGGGCATGGAGGTGACAAGGACCTCCTGTGTGGTGGGCAGTCAGCTAATGGATGGTGAGCAATCAGGAGCGATGGAGGGGATGAGGGGGTTTTTGTGGTCTGGCAGCCCTGTTCTTCCCTCCTGGGCCCTGTGTTTGAGGCCTTGCAGGTACCGAAATTGATGGCAGAGCCCCCAAGGCACAGGGCAGGCAGAGCAAGCCCAACTCCCCTGCCTTCCCAGGGAAATGTGGCTGTTTCCCTACCACTGAGGTGGCTGCAGGACGGAGCAGGGGCAGGGATTCTGCTGCTGCTGCCTGCAGAATGACTGCACCCCAGTCAATGCTCTGTCCCTTCCTTACAGGGAGAGCCTGGCCCCATGGCTCCCAAAGGTGAGTTTCCTCTCCCTCCCTTCCTCTTGCTCCGGGAGGGCTGGAGCCTGGGAAACCCTGTTCTTGCTGTGCAGCACAAGGCACAGGCAGGAGCAAAGCCATTCTCTCTGGGGTGCTGACAGGCCTGTGACAGTCATGGGCACCAAGGGACAGAAGCCATCTGTCCCCCAGGCTTCCTACCAGCATCCCAAGCGGCCTGGCTGCAGCTGTTGGATAGTTTTTCATCATGTACTTCCTCACCTAGGACAGCATCCCTGCATGGTCACTGTGACACGGGCTGTCCTTGGGGTGCAGGCTCTGCCTCCTCTTCCTCACCCCACCTAACCTGGGCACATCCTCTCCTGCAGGGCAGAGACCCCGCAAGACGCCCCGCAAGAAGAGCCCTCAGCCAAAGGCAGAGCCCGAGGCCCTGAGCCCCAAGGTGAGCAGCTCTGTGGCTGTGTCTGGCTGTGCTGCTGCCCGTGCCTTGCTCGGGCTGCTCATGAGGTCATGGTGATGATCCTACGTGGAGTTTCTCATCTTGGTAAGCCCCAGCTCTGGTGCACACCCAGGTCACCCCACGTGCCTCGAAACAGCGCCGCAGGGCTGCAGGGAACCCCCCAAAGTCAGAGGAGAAGGAGGAAGAGAAGGAGGAGGAGGCTGACAGGCCAGGGAAGGGACGTGCTCGCAGGAGCAGGAAAGTGATTGCTGCTCCAGCCTCGCCTGAGGTGCCTCTCAGTGTCAGAAGAAGCCGCCGGACATCTGCTCGCAGGGGCAAAGGTGAGCCCGGCAGTCCCTGGGGCTTTGGTGCACATGGGGGCAGTGGGAGAGCTCCCCTGTGGCAAGGGGACTGAGGGGTGCCACAAGGCAGAAGAGGAGCCCATGGGACAGAGCCAGACACCCCATCACCCCTGACTCCTCATTTCCCTCTTCCTTCTCCAGATGCAGCCCCTGCTGTGTGAGTGTCACCTGCTGCCACCTCCTGAGGGGCATTTAAGGGGCCGAGAGGAGCTCGGGCAGGGCCTGGCCACACAACAGGGTTAGTGGTAGTGAAAATGGAGCTGCTCTGTACCTGTGCTCCCACCTATTTGCTGCTGTTGCATCCTCCCAGTGTGGGAGGGAAAAGCTGAGAGTGGTGATGGGGCTTTTTCCTGCTGTCCACAAGCCTTTGAGGGGAAAAAGGGCCAGGACTACATGTGCTGGACTCTGACTCCTCCTCCTCCCTCTTCCCTTTCTGGCTGCCGATCCAATCACTGTTTTTAGCTGACTAATAAAAAGTATTTTGTGTAGAAATCACCATGCATGCCTTTTCATGTGAAGGATAAATCCCTCTGTGCCCAGCCTCTTCCCCACAGGGGCTGGAACAGACTTCCCCTCCACCTCATCCCCCCAAAATAAAAGTAAGTTCAGCCTCCCCAGTGCCAGGTGTGAGATCCTGCTCAGGTGGACACTAAAAGAGCCCCTGGGAAGAGGCAGGTCAGTGCAGTTACCTGGAAAGAATTTAAGAAAACAGGCTGGAGCTTGTTTTTATGTAATTCTCTTGATTTTTTTTTTTGTTTTTTGTTTTTGTTTTTGTTTTTGTTTTTGTTTCCTTTTCTGCAAGGGCAGTACAAGGGGCAGGCAGGTGGAGAAGGGAAGGAGGGGAGTGTGTTTTCACATTCACTGCTAGACAAGATGAAGGTGGCTGCGACAACAGGAATCACTGTGGAAGCTGCTGCTCCTCAGACTTGTATGGCTGGAGCAGAGCCTCTGCAGGGCCACCAGCCTGTCTGTACCTTTATCCCCACTTGAATGAGCTCAGAACTCACTCAAGACCACCTACCCTGGATGGGCAGTGGGCAGCTGTGCTTCTTCCCTGAGGAGCGGGGCTGTTCAAGCACAGGGTAAATAGGGCCCGGGGACACTGCCCTTCCCTGGAACTGCTGCCTTGCACAACTCTTGGGCTGGGGAACAGCTCAGTCTGTGATTTGAGCTCACAGTTGTGGTCTGGGTGGCTGCAGCAGCAGCCAGGGGCGAGTTTGGTGTCAGCAGCTCCGGACCAGGAGGACGGAGAGCACACGGAAGGGGGTGAAGGAAAGCCTCAGGCCCCGTGGCTCCAGCGGCAGGCGGCCCCGCGCAGCCGGACGCTCCAGGAGGTCACAGCTGGGGGACAAAGCACAAGGCTGAAGGGACTGATCTCCATCCCCACACCCCCCCCAGCCCCTCTGCACGGACTCACAGCATCGCCTCCTTAACAGGGAGGGAGGTCTGGAGCCAGGTGGTGACTGTGCTGCCGTGGGCCTCGTAGAGCCGAACCACCACAGCCTCAGGTCTGTCCTCGGCCTTTGGGGGAGTTCAGACAGATGAGACAGGCACAGCCTCTCCAACACGAGTTACTGTGCTCAGCCGAGCCTGACCCCCACTCGGTGTGGGTGAAAGAGCAAGCCCTGTTCAATAACAGCACCTTAGCCCCTCTGCCCTCCCCTCCCCAGCACCTGCCTGCTTGACAGTCTCCAGCACGATGGCAGGTGAGCTGACAGAAAAGGCGCTCCAGGCTGGGCACTGGGCACAGGTGGCCGGGACCACATGGAGAGGGAAATTCAAGTTGTAGGCTTGCTGAATCACACCGGCCTCCTGGAAGGAACCTGCAGCACAAGAATCTCTCTCTAGTCAGCCTCTGTACATGCACAGCCAGAGGAACGCTCATCCCAAGGCTCACTGGAGCATCTGCCCCTTTGCATGTCCCCACGGGGCCCAGCTCTGCCTGTCACTCACCCTGGTGAGGCATCACAGCATAGGTGAACTGGTGGTGCCCAATGTCTGCAGTGGAATCAGGGGACTTGGGTGCTCTCAGCCTGAAGGAACATGAGGTTAATGAGACCAGTGCCTTGGCAGCTGTCACCCCAGAGCACTGTGACAGACAACTGCTTCCCTTGCTACCCTTGTGGCTGGGCCCTGAAGTGGAAGCAAACACACAACGGCAAACAGCTCCTGGACAGTCTCAGAAGCTAAAAAACTGGGGTGTCATCCTGTGAAAATTGTGGCTGTCCTATTCAAACTGAAATAGTTTCTTTTAGCTTTGTATGCACCTGTAACATGAACACTCCTGTTCCTTTCCTCTCCTTAAGCCTCCCTTCCTGGGGAGTATTTTGGTTAGCAATAGAAAAGCTACCTGCCACAAATATGAATCTGATCTCTCCTGAATTACCTTTGAGCACAGTTCACAGGAATTAATTCCAGCTGACTAAGATAATGTAAGTCAGCCAAATTCCCAAAAAACAGCCACCCACCAGACTATTTCCTTGTTATAACTGACGTCATTTAGGAGCAGGTGTTGCCTTAACTTCCCAAGAGACACTTCAGAAGGCAGAGTACCTGCAGCAGCTCCTCCCTCACCCATCCCTAACTCACAGGGAGAGGCTGAGGATGTTCCTGTGGGCTGATGCTCCGTATTTGCAGTCGTTCAGCAGAGCTACCCCAAAGCCATGCTCAGAGAGATCCAGCCACTTGTGAGCCCAAACCTGCAGCAGGTACCAAGGGGATGTGTTCACCACACGGAGCTACTGCCAGGAACGAGCAGCTCAGCCCCAGGACCAGAGCAGCTCCCTGCTCACCTCAAACCGAGCCCAGTCCCAGGACGTGTTCCAGTGCGTTGGCCGCTGCAGGTGTCCAAACTGGATCTCGTAGGTAGCATTTGTGCTCCGGACCTGCACAGGGAACTCCACCTTCAGGAACTTGTGAGCCTCCTTCCACTCAACCTAAATGTGGCAGCAGAAGGATGTCACCATGGGGGACTGACAGGCAGAGACCACACTTCTTGTGTCCTGGTGTGCAGCAGCCATCCACGCCAGCTACAACACAAACACACCAGAGTCTCAACATGGATGAACTGGTGGGCTTCTCTTCCACCCTTGGCCCTCAGGACCCCAACCTTGGGCTGCTTTCTGCAGAGGAGGACAGGCAGCAGGGGACTCCAAAGAAGCAAACAGGGAGGGGGGATATAATTCAGGCACAAGGTTCAGCTCCCTGGTTCCCAATAGCAGCCATGGGCCAAACCTGGGTCAGGAAGCGGAGGTACGGGCACGCGGCATCCAGGATGATCTCCTGGGTTAAGGTGCTGCTTTTCCCAACCTGCAGGGAGAACTTCACACTTCCCCGCAGGCCCCCAGCCAGGGCGATTTCCAGAGGCTTCAGCAGCGTTGTCACTGGCTTCCTAGAGAAAGGAATGAAGGCACAAATAGTCTCAGCCTGGTAGATCCAGGTTCCCAAACCCCCAGTGCAGCCACCCACACAGCAGACACTCACTTCTCCAGAGTGAATGCTCTCTTACAGCTAGGACTGACAGGGAGGCAAGAATCTCAGGGCAAAGCCAAAATCCAAGTGCTACAGGCACTGCTCCTCTACCTGGTTTCCAAGTGATAATCCATCACATCCCAGGCATCCCAGTAGAGGGGAACATCATCAAAGAGTGCAAACTGGTTGGCATAGCAGCCATCTGGGATTGATGCTCTGCAACAAAGTGGAATGTGGAAGAGCAGCATCAGAAGGACTGGCAGTGGAGAGTTGCACAGTGAGAAGTCCTGGGAGAGGTCTGAGGAGCTCAGGGCTGGGAATGGGGTGACACAGACCTCCCAGAGTCCAGCAGCTGCAGCAAGGTGAGGCGCCCCATTGTGTCCAGGCAGGCAGCAATTACCCCATTCTCCATGGTAATGGTGCCATCCTCCTTGGGAAAAGGCCAGAAACAGGTGTCACAGACCCACACCTGCAGGAACCAAGTGCCTCCATTGCAAATTTAAAATGTGGATTCCTTAGATTTCTCCTCAACCAACCTCTGACAAGGGGAACACAGACCTGAAGAAATCTGCCTTGCGCTTACCTGTTTCCTCACTGTCACAGGCTGAGGAGGCACAAATGGCTCCTGCACTAGAGCATAGCCCATGCTGGGGACTGTCACCAGAGTGGGAAAGCAAAGAGGTTCTGTTCCAACACTCACCACAGACTGAACCCTAAATCACACGACTGCTGTCCTGCTGCTCTCGTGTCAGATCTACCACCTCCTCCCATACCCTCCTGTTCTTCGTGCACACTTCAGGGGACTTTATCCCATTTCAAGTTGCCCAAAGAAGAAATTGATCAGTCACAAAAACCTTCCCCAGGGCAGGGACATGCAGAGTATTACCCTGTTAGCTATCTCTGCCCCTGTCAGGAACTCTGATACAAGAGCTGCTCCCAGGTCAAACATACCTAATGTCTCTGTTCCATCTGGCCCAGGCCTGGAGATCACCTCAGTGCGTTCCCAGGACAAGGTGTTCAGCACGAGGGTGCTCGGGGTGCTGCATTCCTTGGGCTGCAGCAGATCCCTGCACAAGGATTGCACAGCTTCCTCCTGCAGCTGAGCACCAGCCCTGCGGATCTCTGGGCAATAAAAGGGCCTGAGTTGGCTTTGAGAGAGCTTCTAGCACTCCCCGTGCAATGTACACACACTTTATCTCCTTCCAAGCTACAACTGCTAATTATCATTAATTATTATTATTTATTAGTAAGTATTTCAAGTGTATAATTAGTCTAAACTTTGTCATTACAAGATTACAATGAGCTGTGCCAACTCAGCTGGAAAATTCTGGTTAACAAAGCTCCTGCAAGCACCCCTGGGCAAGCAGAAACAAACCTTGGTGGGAGTCTATCCTGGCATGCCAGCAGCAAGCAGAAAAGTCAATAAATTGGGATGGTTATCAATCCCTTGGCTCCCCAGCTAATTTAATGCTATTTGAGACATGCCTGCTGAGGCTGGCCCTGGCAGCCCCACCAGGCAGCACCTGCTCCCACAGGTGAGTGCCCTCCTAGCCAAGCTCCCTGCTCACCTGTGTAGTATTGCAGGGCATCCTCAACCACGAGCTGGATACAGCTGCCTGGCAGGACATCATGGAACTGGTTGAGCAGCAATAACCTAAAACAGTGAACAGAAACCAGGGAAGAAAGCGGCGGAACAGCAGATTTGTGCTGGCCTAGAACAGGCTCTTCTCTCAAACAAGAGCCCTGTTTGCAAGACAGACAAACTTAACAACCGTTCCTTATTCCCTCATTACCCAACACTTGAGAGAAAAGGAGTTCTTCCACAGCATCCTTTAATTCCCTTTATGTCAGGACTTGTCAACTGTCATCTCGGTAAACCACAACCACGGGCAGTAGGAGCTATTTGTTTTTACCCCTCAGGGCTACTAGATAAGTTGTTGTACAAGCTCAAACAAGCCAAAACTAGGGAGGAGAAAGCTTCAGCAGTAAAGGAAGCTTCCAGACAGCAGGGTAGTGAGGGTTTGGAGTTCTCTTTCAGCAGCAGAATCGAGCAAAGCAGCAAATTCTTTCCAGGTATATTCCTGATCAGTTTACGGCAGGGGTTGTGTACACACAGTGCTGCAGCACTGAACTATCCCCCAGTACCAGCAGTGCTCCTACACTCCCTCACCTCCAGAGCTGCTGGAGCTGGCTGGCAGGATACTGGAACCCTCTGTCCTGAGCAACTGCCAGGCTGCTGAGCACCTCCACGTCATGCAGAATCCGCTCACATTCCCGATTCCCCTTCTTTATCTGGCGCCAATTAAGGACAGAAGGAAGATGCTCAGGAAATGGGTAGCTGGGAGTGGATCTCTGCCACCAGTGGCAGAATCCCAGCTCCAGGGCAGGAGGGTTGGTGGCTTGCAGGTGTCATGAGTTTGCATGGCCCCCTTGCCTGGCAGTGGGACCCTCACCTGGGCCTGGGTGGTGTAGGTGCCATTGTGCAGCTCAAGGAAGAGCTCTCCCACCCAGGTGCACAGCTGGGATGACTCCTTCTCCAAGACAGAAAAGAGCTGGTCAGGAGTGGAGATCTGCACCCTGTGGGACAGACACACAGACAGCGATGAGCTGAGGAGAAGCCTGTGACATGGCTAATGATGCATCCAAGCTGGAAAAGTGACAGGCCTCAGGAACTGCAACACAACCATAAAAAGTATTCCCCTCACCCTTCTCCTACCCCTCTCCTGCTCCCCTGTGACCCTGTCCCTCTCCTATGGACATTCCCCAGGCACTGCCAGGCACAGCTGCTGTGCTGGCCACTCACCCCACGGCTCTCCTGAGGGGTCACAAGCAGTCCCTGGCTGCCCTGTGGACCTGTTCTTACAGCTTTTGATGATGGAGAGATTGCAACCCCCTGAAAATCCTTCCCAGCCTTCTGCTTGCCCATCTACCCACCCTCCTCCCTTTCTTTTGGCACTGCCGAAGGCCGTGCCTGGCTCAGAGTAAATGCCCCTGCCAGGAGAGGATGGGAGTTCTCCTCTCACCTGGGCAGCCCATCTGTGTCACTCATTCTTTTCATCCTGTCCAGCATCTTCTGCGTAGGTCCCCCTCCTCCATCTCCAAAGCCAAAGAGGAATGCACTGTGATTCACGCGGCCTTTGTCCTTGTTGTTCTTCACTGTTTTCAGCATCTGGAGGGATTTTGGGGCAGCTGCAATCCTCTGGCACCCAGCCCCAGCTCCCACAGCTCCACACAAGAAAGCCAGGTCAGTCTTTAGGGTGCAAAGCCTGGTCTTGCTCCTCTTCCCCGGCCCAAAGTGCCTAAATCAGGCACAGGCACATCTAACAGCCTCTGTCCAACAATGCTGCTAGATATCCTGCTCCCTTCCCAGGCAGTGCCCGCTCCCAGGAGCCTCACATCTGGCCTCAATGGTCTGGCAACCTCACTCACCTCTTCCACTCGCCCATGCATCCCATAGGAATCACCAGGGGGGAAATGGGTCAGGACCTGGGAACCGTCAATGCCTTCCCAGAAAAAGGTGTGATGCTGGAGGGGAGAGAAAGGAAAATGTAATGCACAAGGGCATTTCATAGCCCCTTCAGAATGCAAACTGGGCCTTCAATTCCTCTCCAGGGAGGTGCAGGATGCCCTGATGGATCAGTTCAAGAAGAAGACAAGAACAGGGAATGCCACAAGGACATGGGCTGGATTTGCTGTGTGCTGGACTCGCACACAAGTCACAGCTTCCCGTCTGGCAGCAGAAGGAATATCTAGGCCAGTGGCCTGGCTGAGATCTCTAATCATGCGCTTCCTCTCTTCTAAAGCCTGACAGGACATCACCACCACCAAAACCTAGTGGCTTCTGGAAGCAGAGCCTGTGTTAGCTGAACTGAAGAACTGTGGAACCAACAGGTCCAGCTCTGCAGAAGACTCCAGCACCCACATGTCCATCCCTGGGGAGAAGACAAGCACAGCTCACCGGGAAGGAGTTCACCAGGTTCCAGCTGAGCTTCTGCGTGAGGAAGCGCTGGATCCCACAGCCACGCATCAGCTGGGGCAGCTGGGCTGAGTATCCAAAGGTGTCTGGCAGCCAGAACTGGGAGCACAGCGGACAGAAGCAGAGGGAACAGGACACACACGAGTCAGTCCAACCTCACAAGGAGCAAGGAGTGGAAGGAGATGGTGGGCAAGGAAGGTATGATGGAAAAGAACAAGTACCTCCGAGCAGATCCGGCCAAACTGCTCCTGGAAGAACCTCTGTCCCTGGAGGAACTGCCGCACCATGGACTCCCCGCTGGGCAGGTTCCCATCCTGGGGGGAAGGGGCAGGCAGTCCATGGGGAAAGCCACGCACCAGGGAAGGAGGGATCTTGTAAGACTCCCATTCCCACCCACCTGACCTGGCAGATCGTGGGGAGAACCTCAGGGCTTGGCAGAGGGAAAAAGGAGGAACACACCGGGGAATCTAAAGCTCTTTTCTCAGGGAATGATTTGGGAGGACTGTATTTTTGCTAGGCTGGACACTTCAGACAGCTGCTGTTCCTAGCCCGGGGACCATCACCAACCAGACAGGCTCAGCAAAGGCTCTGCTCCCCCCTGCAGCATCAGGCCTGGCCCCAGAGGATGGCACAAGGAGGGTGTGGCAAGCCAGGCTCACCACGCTACTTACCATTTCCACCCAGGTGCCTCCAACAGGAATGAACTGTCCCTTGGCCACGAAGTCCTGGATGCGTGCAAAGAGCCCAGGGTAGCAGCTCCGCACCCACTCGAACTGCTGGGCCTGCCAGAGCACAGGGATCAGCCCCAGCTCCCCCACACCCTGCCCCTTCTCTCTGCAACACCTCTGGCTCGTTACAGCCCCTCATCTCCTTTTGTTGGAGAAGCAACATGCCACAAGCAGAGGAGAGGTGTCCAGAGGGAGATCCCTCACCTGGGAGCAGGCAAAGGTGAGCTCTGGATTGTGCTCCATCAGATGGACCACGGTGACCCAGCTCCGGGCACACTTACGGATGGTCTCCTCATATGGCCACAGCCAGGCTGCAGGGACAGACATGGCTCTACCATGGTTATTACCTAACACAAGCTCCTCATGGAGCTGGAACCTCTCTGAAACCCCTCTTGGGATGAGAAATGAAGGGGTGAAGCCCAACAGGTGGAAGACAGCAGACTGTAATTCATCCCTCATCCCCAGTCCCATCAGTGTCCCAAAGGGCACAGCTAGCCAGACCCACATTCCCACACTGCCCCAGTGACAAACCAGCAGCACAGAGGTCCCATTCCCTTCTCTCAAGGCATGGTACTCTGTGCCTGGAGCCCAAGGGCAGCTTGTTCTCCCCTTGGGCAGCACTCCCTGGCCTCCAGGTGAGTGGAGAGGGAGTGCTGTGCTGCTCTCACCAGAGTCAATGTGGCAATGCCCCATGGCATGAATGGTGTGCTGGCTCTCGCCGTTCCTCTGGCTGAAGATGGCTGCAGCCAGGCCACGTGCAGCAGGGAAGGTGGAGGGGTCCGTAACATCACACACGTTGACCATCTGGTTGGCAGTGTACAGTGCCTGGAAACTCCTCTGGTTTTCCTCCCCAAGGAGCTGGGGTTGAGAGGGATAAAAGTATGACTCTGGCCACTGTATCAGCTCAGATATCACCTGCCTCCACGAGAACCTGCTACCTCCTTTCAACCTCTATCTCAGGCAGACATAACAGGTAAACACCATGTCTCTGCTTCTTCCTTCACACTGCCTTATGCCTTTTCTCACATGCCTTCCAAATCCAGGTTCCACCTATGCCCACTCCAGGGGACCATGGTTAACACATCCTGCTTTGGAGCAGAAAGTGAATGAAAAAACAGCTGTGGCTTCTCAGTTCAGTTTTCTCCCACTCTAGAATATACTGAGTTGGAAGGGACCCACAAGGATCATCAAGACCAGACAGTGTCAGCTGTGCTGAAGCAGAAGCAGCAAACATTTTCTCCTCCAATGTCTCAGGTCACAGAACAGCAAGAGGAGGAGGTACAGTGAAGTTGAGGAAAAGGTGAAAGAAGGGAAGAGGAGCTCCCAGACCTGAGCCATGTCCAGCAGTATTTCCAGATCCACCAGCAGTTCATAGACATCTCTGTTGAAGACAACCAGCTCAGCCTTGCTCAGGGTAACCCTCCTGTCTGGGTCCGGAGGGGCGATCATGCTGCCCTTGCCAGCTCCAAAGAGCCCATTGCAGGCCAGCTCCACATACAGTGTCAGGCTGTGGGGACAAGAGGAGACCATCGGGGAGCAGGTCACAACCACTAGGACACAGACAAGGTTGTGTGTGTCCTCGGCCTCCTGGCTCCCAACATCACCAAGGTCCCCCAGCAGTGGAGCTCTGGTTCGGCTGACCACCCACCTGTGGGGCTCCGACTCTTCCAGGCTTCTTGTCAGGATGTAGCTGGTCTTCTCACCTTCCTTAGTCAATCCCTGCACAGGAAGATGGCACATTCAGCACCACATCATGCAGAGGTCATGACAGGAGGATGGATAGGCAGCATAAGACACCCCAAAGTCCAGCTGGACAGAGAGGCTGGCCCCACATGCTGTGAGATAATTGTTGGCACCAGAACAGGAACCGCAGCTGCTGCTGCCCCAGCAGCACCATGGCCTCTGCATGCACCACCACAGAACATGGCAGGGGTGCCAAAGGTCACCACTCTGCACATAGCAGAGCACCTGGCACACCCCTGATCCATGTCTCCATACCTGGACAGGCTGGGCATCTCGCCACACCATGCCCTCCCCATCGCTCTCCCAGACGAAGTGCACTTCCCGCCCTGCCCATGCCAGGGGAATGCTCAGCTCCACCTTAAACCAGCATGTCTCCCATCTGCAAGAGAGCAAGCAGCAACCTCAGTCCACCGTGTGACCTTCCCCCAAGGGAAAGCATGCTTCCCCAGAGCCCTCCAGGGAAAAACCAGAGTGGGGACAGCCCATAAGTTTGATGGGATTCACACACAAGGATGTTGCCTGTCCACACACACACCCCATTTGGAATCCCAGAGAAACCGCCAGTGGCATCTCGTCTGACCACTGCTGGGATAAGAACTCTCTCCCAAACTTGACAAGCAAACATTCCCCCAAGAAGCATCACAGACACACCCATGGTCACAAGGAGCTCTCAGTAGAAACGAGCAAGAAGCTTGTCTGTTCCCTCGGGAAATCTCCCTTAGGGCTTCTGGGCAGGCACCTCCAAGCGCTCATCACCACGAAGATCATCAACTCATCTCTTCACCAAGGACAGCTTGTGACGACTCACCCACACAAATACCTCTGAGACACCAGCTCCAACCCCACCGCGGCGACAGCACCACCGACACCTGGTACTCACGTGGGCCCGAAGGACTCTCCCACCTGAGCCGGCCGGAATTCCTGCACAACAGCCTCCTGGTACGGGATGCGCCGCCGAGTCTGGAAGCAGGAGAGCGATGCCGGTGGACAACGATCGCCAAAAAGCCTGTGGTTGGAATGGCCAGGACACATGAATAAGATCAGTCCCGCACGGACTAACCCAGGGGTGGTACAGGGAGCCTTCACAGCACGGCTAAATCGCCATCGCCCTGCCACCATCCAACACCCTCAATAATATTAGCAGATCCCTGAGTAATAAAGCGCCCTGATGGCCCCTGGTGGCCAGGGGAGGGCTGGCGGGCTGAGGGGCCGCGCCGTGGAGCCCCGAGGCAGCGCTCCATGCCGACTAAGGAGTGTGTGTGTGTATGTGTATGTGTGTGTGTGATTTGTCCCCTCAGCGTGAATCCACTGAGCTCCCCGAGCCCCCGAACCCACGGCCGGCAGCGCCGTGGGGCAGCACCCCAACCCCGAGGGGACAGGCACACCGGAGCTTGTCCTC
>VYXD01005618.1:16795-40048 GCA_013397195.1 Hylia prasina
TATTTGTGTGGGTGAGTCGTCACAAGCTGTCCTTGGTGAAGAGATGAGTTGATGATCTTCGTGGTGATGAGCGCTTGGAGGTGCCTGCCCAGAAGCCCTAAGGGAGATTTCCCGAGGGTACAGACAAGCTTCTTGCTCGTTTCTACTGAGAGCTCCTTGTGACCATGGGTGTGTCTGTGATGTTTCTTGGGGGAATGTTGGCTTGTCAAGTTTGGGAGAAAGTTCTTATCCCATCCTGAGTGCTCCCTGGATGAGGAAAAGGCAGAACCCCCCTCATCGCTGTCCCTCAGCCTAAGCAATCCTGCACTCTCCTCTCCCTGTCCTGGTTTGCCTCCAAATCACCCCAAAATGTCATTATCATCAGGAGGGAAAGAAGAATCTGTACACGATGCTCAGCCCTGATGTTTTAATGGAAATGCTGTGCTACAGTCAAGTTTACAACATTGGTATAGAAACCACATGGGTTGTGGGCCGAGGATCACGTTACAGAATACAAAAAGCAAGATCAAATAAAAAGAAAATTTTTAAAAAGCAAACCTCTGCTATGGTACAGGCTGGGAGCAGAGCTGGGATGTCAGATGGAGCACCAGAAGCAGAGGTCTCCCCACGGTGTGTCCCAGGGACCTTGCACCAGCCTCGCTTGGCTCTATGATGTGCAGGCACAGGCTCCTGGGACAGGATCCCCACCAAGCAGCAGCAGCTGGTACTTCTAAGTTGGCCCAAAGCCTGCATCACCAAATATTTTCCCTTCCAGATCACCTTGAGCACACACCAGAATAAAAAAAGGGGAGAAATAATAGGGGAGTGTGCATGACACCTTTGGAATGGACACTAGCGCCCCTTCCTGCCTGGTAACAGCAAAGGAGGAGAAACCAGACACGTGATTTATTGCTAGCAAAGTGCGAAAATCCCCTGCTGGGCTCTTCCTTCTCTCCCTCTCTCCATAGGAGGCTCCCATTCCAGACCTGCCTGCTGTGCATTGGCTGCCAATGACTCGTGGCTCCTCGGGGCTGTGACTGCCACTCCCGCTCCAGGTCCTCCCTCCAGCCCTGCTCCCTGGCCTCTCTCCGCGGAAGGGAAGGAGCTGCGGTGGCAGGAGGAGAGAACCTGGAACTAGATGATATTTAAGATCCCTTCCAACCCAGGCTGTTCTATTATTCTGTGAACCTATTGTCTCAAAATGCAGTAAGTTCCTGGGAGAGGCTGGAGCTGTGGCAAAGCCCTGCTGGTGGCTCCCAGGGATCCCTATCCTAGCCATTCCAGGTGTGTAGGACTGGCAGCATGGATTTTTGCAGGGAAAGCCATCTCCTTTTGAGGAGACAGAGTGCAGTGGTGGCTGGTGTGGCTTACAAAATCTGTGCTGACTTCTTTATTTTTAAAATCAGAGTCTTCCCCCGTGTTTTAAATATCTGCCAGTGTTAAATTTCTCTACTTAAAAAAATATATATCCCATGTCTATTTCTGGAGTGAAATGCACCAAGACCTCCCCCGTCCCTCCTCCTTCTCTTGCACACATGCACACGCACACACACACACACAGAGCAGCTCTGTCAAATACTGGCTTGGTATTTCCCATGATGTTTTCTCCAACACAAAAAGGGAAAAACACATCAGCACAATCAGCCACAGCTAAGTTGCTCAGCAACACTTCCGAAAAGCGAAGATCCTTGGAGCTGGAAGACAAGGTGGATAAAAATTACCCACCAGGAAAAAAGCCAAAAATTTTAAAAAATTCAAATTATATACTCTATATTTATATCTCTTTCAGGCTACTTATACCTCAGTTGTTTAACCCCCAAAACACACATGCTGCCTCTGCTGTTTCCTCTTGCCAGCCTTAGAAAAGGGGTTGGATTACACTTCCCTCTTCCCTCCCCTTTCCCACCCCAAAACCTGCACGCTGCAACAGCACCTTTCAGACCAGGAACACGGCTGTGGGTGAGCGAGTGTCTTCCTCCAGTTAAGAACAAAGACATTATTTTTTTTATTTACAAAAAAAGGAGAAAAAAGTTTCCACACAAAAGCACTACAATGATAACTCCCTTTGGTAAAAAGTGTAATAAATGTCTCCATCGGTCTGTCGGTACTAATTCTCAAGCCACCTGGTACTATGGTACACAAGAAGCTAGTACAGTTATGCTAGCACATCAAGCATAATTCCTTTAATTAAAAAAAATAAAACAAAACAAAAAGAAAAAAAAAACCAAAAAAATTGACAATTTGTACATTTATTTACAAAAAAGGAGGGGAACATGTTAAAATCGTGTTGTTCTCTGCTGTGTGTGTGTGTGTACGTACATGTGTGTGAAAAGCTGGTGCATGGCACTAGGAGAGACTAGTAAACAAGCAGGTACAAAAAAACAAAAACAAAAACCCAAAATAAAAATAAAACAGTTCCACTGGCACTAGAAAGGACAGACCGATCTGCACAGGGTGAGTCCAGCCTGGGAGGAGGAAAGGGAGCGAGAGGAACCCGGGGTCCGCTGCCCCAGGGCCCCACGCCGGAGCCCGCAAGGAGAGGAGGATCCGGTGGCGACAGGCACCTGGGGATTTTGGGGACACATCCAAGCGGTCCGGTGGTGGAGAGCATCCCGTTCCCCTCCCTCGCCGCTCAGGGAGTCAAAGCCTCAACGCTGCTGGTGTGTACGAGCTCGTGGTGTTTCTCTGGGGTGGCTCAGTTCAGAGAAGGGTCCTTCCTGCCCAAAAAGGTCCGTCAGCCCACGGCCCCGGGCGGAGATCCGCAGCCCCGCAGGGAATCCCACCGGGACGGGTTGTACCAGCCACGCACTAGTCAAGTGGCCATGTTACGGAGATACACAGTGAGGGGAGAAAGGCATCTTCCTCCTTCCCTGGATGCGCGCACACACACACATCTCCCGGGCTCTTCCCTCGCCCCGGGGGACTCCTAGGGTGTCTTGAATATCGTGCCGTATTTGACGCGGTACTTGTTGATGCTGACAAAGTGCAGGGTCTCTGTGTCACAGGTGGTGGTGCAGGGCACCAAGCCCTCCAAGCCTTCACCCATGAGCCACTTGTTTGTCTCGGCTGCCATTTCGCGCGGCACATGCTCCTTGGTCCATTTGTCCACCCAGGCCTGGAACCGCTGGTGCAGCCGCTTGCTCACCCTTTCGTGGGACTGCCGAGACAGGGAGAGGTGTCAGGAAAAGGCAGCTTTGGCCCCCCAAACTGCAGCATAACACGAAGTTTGGCTACTGGTTTACACTGGCAAGGGGATCAAACACAGAGGGAATTCGTAATGCAGACACTGGGCTAATGACAGAGGGAAGGCTCTCCCAGGTCTCCTCTACAAGAACATTTGTGGCAAAATGAACTCAGAAATACAAAAAAGTTTATGTTCTTTGTTTAATACAGCAGTTCATGGGCTGGGGACACAGAACATAGCCAGTGAGAGCCTGAAAGTTGCGTGCCCAGCTCAGAGTCCCTTCTGCACTGCCCAAAAGATGCTGCTGCCTCCTCTGCTAGCACCCAGGACCAGGCAAGTCCTGCTCTTCCCAGCCCTCGGGGTCTGTCTCCAGCCCCCACAGGGGGGCACAGCCCCAGAAAAGAGCAAGTTCAACAGGCATTACACATACTGGGGACACCACTACTACAGAAAATTAAGACCCAGGTCAGGTCTAACAGGCTCAAGACACTCTGACTTAACAGAAACATCAGGAGAAGAAGAACTCTGCACTTTTTTGGGTAAGAGCATCTGCCTAAGGAATGTAAAATCCAGGACAGATGGTATGAAGCCATGGCTACAGTCATAATTGAAAACAGGCAATATAATTAAATCTCCAGATTAAAACTTACAGATTGTTTGTTTGTTCTTCTCCCAGAGACTGACTGCTCTGGGGTGTTAACTGCTAAATCCAATAGATTTGTTTCCAAAATCCAGTGTAGCTTCTACAGCTCCCTCAGTGTATTCCAGTAACCAAGGGCTAAGCTGCACACTACATATTTAACACTTCAAGAATTTATGTTCAGATTCTCTGTCAAGAGCACTTGCACATAGTATCCTGCTCATAAGCTTACATTTCCTTGAGGTTTGTGCCAGTTGAATGAGATAGATGGAATTCAATCAAAATCCTCAGTATCAGCATTTCAAAGAGTCACTGTGCTGCAATAAAATGCTCTCAACTGATGTGGATGTAAAGTTTAAGAGAATTACTTTACAACTAACGAAGTGAAGCCACTATCTGTATCTCATCAGCAAGAAGCATGGTAAGTAGTTGTTTTATAAACCTAAATGATAAAAGTTTGATAAATCTTATGGGAAATACTCCCGTAAGATGAGAAAATGTCAAAGCATCCAGATGACCAGATCAGTTTCCTCCACTGCAATGGTCCTAAATTTCATCCATCTGGAGTCACAAGCTCTTTTCATCTTGGATAAACCCAAGCCTTTACAGCTTCCCAAATGCCTCCTTCCTTCCCCTGGGTCCCAGGAAACACCATTAGCCCACCCCACTCTCTGGCTGGCTCTTACCTGCTGAGCTCGCAGCAGCGCGGTCCTCCTGTACATGTAATCCTCCGACTTGATCACATACACCATCTTATAGGAGTTCAGCTTGAATTTACACTCCAGCTTGTCCAGGCTCTCCACGTTCTCCATGGACTTCTTACTGTTTCCCTCCTTCCCTTCCTTCTCCTGCTGCTCCCGACCACGCTGACACTTGCGGATCCGCCTCAGGTTCCTGCAAACCAGAGAACCCCTCTTGGAATTGGCGCCCAGCCCCAGCACTGCAAAGCTGGGTGTAGGTGGTGGCTCTCAAGGCCAGGTTGGACAGGGCTTGGAACGACCTGGTCTGGAGGGAGGTGTCTCTGCACACAGCAGAGGTGAGCTTTAAGGGTCTTTCCAGCATGGCCTGGCCACTCACCTGGGCAGGAAGACAGGTTTCTGGGCCAGGTGCTCGCGGAGCTCGGGGGAGGTAGAATCAGAGTTGACGTACCGCTCCACGTAGTCAGACCAGCGCTGGAAGCAAGCACAGAGCACACTTCAGCCACTGCCCTCCCACCAAACAACAGGGCAGGGTTAAGGAGGCTAAGCTGGAAGCCATGCAGAAGAACACGACATCCCTTCTGAAGGCTCTGTGCATCTTACACCCAAGAAGGCAAGCACAATGTTTCTTTATGTGCTTTTGAGTATTTTCTAATACAAAATAAACAAAGAAGGATTTGCCTGCTCACATCACTGGAAGCTTTACGGCATGTCCTTGATGTTTCTTTGTCTTGTGCTAACAGATCACACCATCAGTCACCTGGACACTCTGGTCCAGAGCAACCTTGACCATCAAAGTCAGCCCTCTGGACAAGCTGCCCTTACCTCTGCTTCCACAGGGTCATCCGAGTTTTCCTCTTCTGTGTCCAGCAGCTCAATGGTTAACTGGACTTGACCTCTGCTCTGAATGAACATCAGCTGTAAGGAAAAAGCAGAAGGAACTTCAGTAAGAGGAGGTTTGGAATAGAGACAAACACCTTCACTTCTTACTGGGGCAAAGGGACAATGAAGCAAGTTGGCAGGCTTAAAGGAAACCTTCTTGAGCCCCCAAAGTAAGTTTGAGGGCACGGGAAGAGATACTATACACTTAGGCTTTTATCCAAAGTACTTCTCTGGCCTGATCACTTCCTGCCTCTTCAACAAAGAAATATGGATTTGATTAGCACAGGTTTATTAGCAATGGATGCAGGCAGCAGTGATTTAATGTCCCGTCAGTAGTGGCAGATCTCCCAACAGTTGACAAAACTGAGACACCAAAGAAATGGGAGAGTTTGAGCTAACAAATTCAAAGCAGTGGCAGCCAAGCAGTCAGTATGATACATCCCAAAGCTGCTGTAAAGCACAGGGGATATTCGTGGCTGTTCCAGGAAATATATTCCTCCTTGAAACTTCATTTCTGAGGGGCCCTTACAGAAGCCTACGTTCCAAGAGCTATCAGCATGTGTGCTGGTTTTGGCTGGGATGGAGTTAATTTTCTTCATTTTTGGGTGCCTAAACAAGGCTCTTTTTTAAAGGACCAGTGCCCCTCCCTTCTTGAAAGGCCCCCCCCTCAGCTCTTGCTGGTTGTAGGCTGCAGTGCAGAGCCTGGCTTTACCTTGAAGCAGTTCTCCTCAGACATGAGCTGCTCGGCTTTGCGCTGGTAGGCGGCCTCCAGGAGCGTGCGGGAGGACTGGGAGGCGAGGAGGCCCCCGGTGGCTCCGTTGCTGTTCTCTGACAGGTACAGGTCTGTCACCTGCACACAGATCTCATCGCTCACGATGTGCTGGAGCTGCAAACAGGAGCAACAGGGGGAAGGGCTTCGTCAGGGAGGCTGCTACACCCCCACCAGAACAGCGTAAAATAAGGGTGTAACGATGGGATTGAGCTCAAGCAAAAAACCCTTAGCTGCTTCTGCTTGCAGATGATCTCTGCTACTATGTGAAAAACCCACAGCATCTTTAGAAAAGTTAGCAGGTGGCAAAGCACAGCTACTCAGAGAAAAACTACACGCAGAGAACATTCTGATCAGCAGCAGGGGAGGAAGGGCCAGAGCTCTGTGACACAGCGTGTCCTCTCCTCACCAAGGGGCTGCTGCTGTGTCTGAGGAGAGGGGTGGGAGATTTAAGATCAAATCCTTATTTTGTGAAAGTTTAAAAATCAAAAGTCCCCCAACTGTCTTCTGAATTCAGTTAATCTCTGGACTGAAGGACTTCTGAAGAGCAGCTCTACCCTTCTGAAAGAGGAAAGCCCTTTCAAGTTATTCCACTTCCAGCCCCTTGTGTCTGTTTTTGTTCTTTATGCTACAAAAAGGCACAAGAAATTTTCCTTTGCTCACACATCTTTCCTCCCAACCCAATAAAAGGACTGGAGTTTTAACAGCCAAAATGAGCTACTCCAGCAGCCAGATAAAAGAGACAAAAGGTTTTTAGAAAAAGCGTGCACTTCTACAGCACTGATGGAAAGAAACTATTTAGATGTCATTTCCTTTTTTTTTTTTTTTTTTTCCTAAAACTAAAGCAAGATTAGCTCTGGATATGCTTTGAATGCTTATATCTTAAAACATCTGGAAAACAAGGAGAACTCTGTAGAGGATATTCTCAATAATTCAAACAGATCAGATACCACCTTCTATCATTTCTCTACTACGAGGGTTAGAGAGCTGGGTGAGGAAACACCCTGAATTCACCTGCTTACACCAGAAATTCCCCATGTAGGCATACAACATGGCCTCCAATGTGAGCCTGTAGCACACAAGCTGCCTACTTTCTGCCAGCCCACCCAGTCCCCAGCCCTGCTGGCAGGCACCTGTCGGACAATGCTCTGGATCAGCTTGTCCATGGTGAAGGCGATGTAGGCGTGGATGGTGAACATCTCACGCAGGGAGTCCTCGTACTGCGACGAGTCCATGTTCCCATCCAGGAGGTTGCGCACCATGTCCAGGAAGGCCGGGTAATAATCCTCCACATCGATGTCCACTGTGACAGGAGAGAAGGGGAGAGATGGGCACACACCCCCAGGATGGGCTGCTGTGAGTTCTGGTCCTCAGGTAACCCATTCAAGCTGAAGAGTTACTTAAACTTGTCTTTTATACATAAATAAATCCTTCTAAGGCCACAGGTATTTTCATAATCTCTTGCTTTCTAGCTCTAGCCGTCTCCATGAGCTTTTTACTTCTGAAAGCTTTTACTTAGGGAACTTGAGGATATATGCAAGTGTAAAGTGAAAGCTCTAATGAAATAACTGCTGCGTATTATCCTTCTGCTATTCCATTGTGGAGATGTTCTCCACATCTTCCCATCTCCCCAGGGATAATAAAGGAGAGCCCACCTTAAGGCATCATGTACCTGAAGACACCAAACACCGTGTCACCAACACTACAAACAGAAGCACCGTTTCCCCCCCAGCCTCCCTCCAGAAGTCACTCACTGGGCTCCTTCAGTCGCAGCTGGATGGCAGGACTGTCACTCTTGTCTCGCTTTATGCCCAGCACTTCCCTCTCCCACTCCCGTTCCCGCGCCTCCTCCTCGATCTGCCGCTCGGCCTGGGTGCAGATCCGCAGCAGCCGCAAGCACAGGATCTGGTGCAGCCTCATGAAGATGTACCAGTTGCTGTTCACGTAGAAGAGGTTGTAGACCTCATCCATGCCCCGCAGCTTCTGGGCTGTCGTGTTGTTGAACATCAGCTTGGTTTTGGGAGGACTACCCCCAACACCGTTGTGCTTTTTTGCAGCCCCAGTAGCTTCGTCCACATCCATTTCCTCTTCTTCTTCCTCTTCCACATCCGAGAGTTCACCTCGCTGAGCAAACAGCAGGTCTGGAATGAAGTGATACATGATCTGCTTGATTTTATACTTGTCCTCTTTCTGGATTCCCGTCTGCCGCTTCACGTGGTGGATGATGAGAGAGGCAGCATCTTCCAGGATCTGCTTGTCTTCATAGGCTAGTGAGAGGTGTGGGCCCGTGGGGACTCCAGCATTGTCTTCTGAAGCCTGTTCTTGCCTCTACAAAGGAGAAACAGCATAAAAATCAGCCTAAACAATCCCTCTCCACCACCCAAGAGCCTGCTAGAAAGCTCTGCCAGAGGAACAGATTTCCTCCCTCATCAAGCCGTGAGGAACGAGAACTGAAACTGCACAAGCAAAGTACATAAGCTTGAGGGAAGAAAACTATTGGTGACCATCTCACCTCATCATAGATGCTTTCAATTTCATTGAGGAGACTCTTTGACCTTAGGACCTTGGTATCATTCTGCTTGAAGTTGATGCCCTGGTGGTCCAAGGATTTCAGGTAATACTTCTCATTCTGCTCTCGCCAGACTTTATTAAATCCTCTCTGGGCTTCTCGCCACTCTTCCTCTTTCATCTTTAACCTTGGATCAAGAAAACAAAGGTGAGCTAAGAGGTGAGCATACAAGAAAAACCTCAGCCCAAGGTTCTTGGTGAGTGTTGACAAGAGCTGAACTCCCAATGAAATGGGCATGGATCAAAGATATCCCACAGAAAGGAGCTTTCGAGGAGGTGCCCTCTGGACACACTCTACTGAAAAACCACTCTGTGTTTCTTTCACATTTAGGTAAAACCATGCAGGAACAAAGCAGCCCCAGGAAAGGGAATAAAGGACAGGGAAGGCAAAAAAGCTGGCTCTGGACTCTCAGAAATCCCCAGGAAGCTCCCCCTGTGGAACAGGGGCAGCTTAGTTTGGACAATGAACAAAGCACGGACACCTGACTATCCTGGGAATGGACTCCTGAACCCTGACTCAGCATCCCAAGCAAAGCACCCCTGATTCAGTCCAAGAAGGGTAGGGAAACTGGGACCTTGCAGGTATCCTGGGAAGGCTGCTACATCCAGCTCCAGAAGTCCAAACCACAGGACTAAGAGTCCCATGGAGATAAAGCAGCACATACTGGTTACACATCTCCTTGACCTTCCCCAAGATGTTGCATCCACACCCTTTTAACTGAGGATGGGGAGGCAACAGGACAACACAAACAGGACTGGGAATCTGAGGATAGCAGAGACACCGTGATCTGGGCACACATGCCCATAGGATTTGGAAAGGGATCACATTTAGCCCTGGGACAACACTTCCCTTATCTTACACACAGTGCTGACACCAGGGAAGAAAAAAGTTTAAGAGAAGACGACAAAAGCTCTATATCCTTCCAGCTGAGCTGCAAGGATTTTGTTTCAGTAGGGCAATTCCCTCTAGGTGATGATTACAGAATACACCAACTGTCCAGAATATAAATGAACTTCTTGGTTTCACAGAATAATAGAATCATGGAACAGTTTGGTTCAGAAGGGACCTTACAGATCATCTTCTTCCGCCCCCTGCCACAGGCAGGGACACTTTCCAATGGACCACATTGCTCCAAGTCCTGCCCGGTGTGGTCTTGAACAGTTTCAGGGGTGTGGCAGCCACAATCTTTTGGGGCAAATCTCCAGCCTTGTGGAGTGCACACTCCTTAGGGGCAGAAATTAGCCGCTTTTCCATAAATTCGGGCGGCATACAGTGCATTACCCTTAGGAAGGGACCCTGGGCCAGGGTGCTGGGGCCATCAGTACCTTTTCAGCACAATGGGAACAGCCACAGAGGGGTTCTTGCGAAGCCCATCGATGATGTCAGCTGCTTTGTCAGCATATATCCTCTGGAGAGCCTTGCGGTGGATCACCTCTGAGGTGCCCCCCAGGGTGTTGTCCAGCCGGAATTTGGCCTGCTCCTCTGCAGACAAGCGTGACAGCTTCTTCTGGATCGCCTCGAGAACACGGATCGTTGCCAGGTTGGTCTCCAAGACAACATCCAGCTGGAGAGAACAGTGCATTAGCCGTAGCATTTGAACAGACAAAACATGATACTTCACGGAGGCAAATGTTCGAGTGACACGAAACAAGAAGCTGTGCCTGTTTAACAAGGTGTACTCGAGCACTTTGGGGTTCAGCTGCTCTAAAATAATCCAATTATATTTCATCTGCTACCTAAATAACATGTGTAAGAATTTAAAGGCTACCACAATGACACTGTTCGGAAATTACATCTTCCAGCTGGGAATAGAACACAATTGACAGTTACTCAACAAAAGGATGTGCCAATCTGTGCACATTCAGGTAATTGCCCAGCTAACTTCCATTTCCAGTCAAAATGTCAGTCATTTAAAATCCTGAACACATTGTTTTGCAGATGATTATAGGGGAATGCTTGTTCTCATGCACTATGTGGGCAGGAAGAATAAAAAAGATGCAACAATTCCATGCTGACCATTCAATAATTTCACATGGAGCGGGGTGAATGAAGAGCTCTGCACAAAAGGTATGGGGCAAGAGTGGCAACTTAGTGGTTATGCAGCCAAGGTGTCTTGCATGAAGAGAAAACAAGCTTTTATTGTGTCTGCCACCAAAAATCAGGTGGCAGACACAATAAAAGATGCAGAATTAAAGGTATTATTACATCAGGTTCATTAACTGTTCACAGAACAGAGCTTTCTGAGATATGAACCAAGGAAAAGCGATTTACCTCAAAACGCTCATCCTCACACCTGTAGATGTGCTCTTCATATTGTGTCTTCTTGGAGCTCACAAATGTGGAATCTTCAGACCAGGATGGGAAGGAGACCCAGGTGTCATTCAAAACCTTTGAGGGAGGCAGAGGGAGAACAAGAGTCGTGGTCAGTGCTCAAGGGGATCCCATCTGGCCAGCTTCAAGAGCAGTCTTCTGATGGGACAATCTAATTCCCAGCTGGAAAAAGTGTGTGCCCCTTCCGAAGACCAGCAGTCACAGGGCAACCCCAAACAGCCAGAACCCAAACAGACAGGCAGCCTGAAAAATTCATAGGCTGGAGCTGTGAGGAAAAAACTTGTGAGAGAAGAGGAAAATGAAGGTGAAAGGAGCTTTTCTTCTACTTTGGATTAGTCAGCTGCAACCAGCTGGTTCCCCATGTGTGATTCACTATCAACACTGTGTGGTCACCACAGCAGATGTGACTGTTAGACAGGACACAGTTGCTGCCTCCAAATAAGGCTAATTGGAAGTATAAAACCATATCCCAACATCACCTTTGCTCACAAATAGCCCAGCACCTGCAGCTTTCAATACAGGAGCAGAACATTAAAAAGCAAACAAACAAATAAACCAACAACAACCTCAAAGAGGTTGGAGGCTAAGAAACAATTGAAATCCAGGTCCAGTTTTCACAAACCCAAAGCCTGAACAACTGAGTCATTAAATTCTCACAGGGAGAAAAGTTTGTAACTGCATCACACAAGAAGCTTTTGAGAGACGTGTCAAGACATGGATTAAAAATTCAGCATTTCAGGGAGAAATAAAGATGCATCTGAGGGAATACGTGGGAGAATCTGTCTACAGAAAACATGATTTTCTTTTAAAGTTGGCCTAGAGACAACTCTTAAAGCAGGCTAAATGGGAATTTAGGTAAAACGGGTAGCAATAATCCTGAATTACATATTACCTTGTAAAGGACCTCTGAGATCACATTAAGACCACACAGAAAACCAGTTCCGTCATGTCCTACTTAAGTTTGCAATCTTAATGTTCCTTTCACAGGTTGCACTACATAACACATCATAAATAAAATGTAGGAGCATTAGGTATGTCAGTAATTAACCATGATAACTATTCAGTAGGTTTTTCTCCAGCTGCCCCCCAACGCCCTATGCAAACCTTTCACAAATGATGCTGGAGAAGAGCTGGTGCCAACCATCGGAGCCACGTGGGTACCACAACTCTCAGCCAGCTTCCTGCATAACCCAGTTCCTAGACTGACACCTCACCCTGTGTAATGGCTTCTGGATATGATCCAGATGTTTACAGGAGTGCCACTAGGAATTCCTTAGGTGTGCTCCCCTGGGGCTGCCACACGCACTGCGGCGATCCCGAGCCAGGGTGCTGTGCCCACACATGCCTGGGTGCAGGAGCAGCACGGATCAGCGTGGATCAGTGCTAAGCTGGCAGCTGCCTGGTCCCAGCTCCATGCTCACCACCACCAGATGTGCCCTGACATCCCCAAGAACCTTTCAGACACAGGGATACAAACTAAATTCCCCATCCTGCACCCTTTTGCTCCAATGCTTTAAAAAGGCTGGGAAGAGCTTTCCTTTGTGTCCTTACCTCTTTACACAGCGGAGTCCGCCCCGTGCACTTGGGTTGCTGGTAGCTCTTGGGCAAGGCTCGGTAGCTGGAGCCCAGCCTCTTGCAGGAGGCATAGTCAATCTCCATGGCAATCCCCTCAGTAGCCCGCTCCTTTGGATACGTCTCCATGTGAACAGACTCCTTGTAGCCCAGAAAGTTTTTAAACCAAGTGAACAGTTCTGGGAATTTCCTAAAATAAAAGGAATGAAGTGAAAAACGAGCAAAGCAGAACGCAAACAGCGCTGAGCTGCGATGCTGAGGCTAGAACTGATTACTACAGACAACCCTCTAAATTATCATTCTGGTGTGAAGACCCTCTCTGCTTAACCCCACTTCTGATCAGGTGGGGGATTGCTCTCTTGATGCAACTAAAGTGCTTTAGGATTAGTGACAAGCAAGGAGCAGATGTCAAAGCTTTCTCTACAGGAACAGCATTCATGACACAGTCACATCCAGGTCTCCCCAAACTACCCTGGTAGTGAACTCGGGCCAGATTCCTCATTGTTTGCCAATGGTTTCAACCTTAAACCAGACCTTTCCTTTCCAGAGGCAGCAAGAAAAAAGCAAAAGGCAATTCTGCAACGACACAGCAAAAGGTTTCAGTGCCAAGCAATTGCTTGAACCAGATTTCACAGAGCAGCATAAATCATGGAGAAGCCTTTGCCCACAAGGCGCAAGTTCACCTGTTTGCACAGTTTCCTGAAAAATTTGTATGTCTAAATTTGTTCAAGTCTTCTTATTTCATGCAATACTCCAGCAATAAGACAAAATAAATCTGTTACTAATTGAATCACTAGTTATTAATTGCTTTTTCATTATATGGCAAAAGACAAGTCTAACTCCAGAATAAAAAAAAACTGTATTATATCTTTCCCTATAGTCTGGAGCACAGGCAGTAGATAAGAAAAGTACAGATTTTTCTTGTCAAATATTGCACCTTTTCTACCTAAAGTCAGGCATCCTGCTGATGCCTGACTAATTCCAGTGGGCCTACAGAGTGAGCAGAAGCTCCTTAGGGCAGGTTCTCTGCACAGTAGCTACTGTCATGTGGTCCTGAACCCAATTGATGTTGCCTTCTCCCTTGGAACCAGCAATTCAGTGCCCAGGCAAAAGAAACACTAATTCTGCTGCCCAAAGTTGATGAGAGGATATCTGTCAGTTTTAACCAATTAACAGAGCTGTTCTGTACACTACTGACAATCATGGAAGTCGTAAATTCCTATTTAAAACACAGAGTTCCTTAACATTTTTTGCTTTGCGACAGAATTCAGCTGCTTTTTGGAAACTTTAGTGAGTTTCTATCAGCACTCTGCTTCTTTGGGGGGACATTTCCTATGTAATTAGACAGTCACTCTCTTCTCAAATGACCTAACCCATGATTCCAGAGCAAGAAACTGCAAAAACAGGCTGCTAATAATTTTGTTTGCCCTACTGGGAAGGGAAGGCACACAGTAAGCAACACCTGTACTGCTCCTGCATGCTGCCTGTCAGGGCACAGCTGGGAACCTCCCTGGGATAAGGAATAGGAAAGGGCAGTGCAGAAGACCGTGAAGGTGTTTCTTTCCTGGCTCCACAACAGAAACAGAGCAGGACAGGGGCTGCACTTACCCCAGGAATGGAGAAACCAGCTGCACGAGCTCGGCCCGGGAGATCACCTCCTGGTTGAAAATAACCAGGCAGCGCAGGAAGTTCTCGTACGCTTCCGTGCTGCGCAGAGCTTTGCGCACCTGAGGGAGAGCACATGAGAGGAGCTGTAAGGGTGAGACTAAGCAGGGGGAGGTCCTGGAGACCTGGATTTGACACTGTGTTTCCCACCAAGGCACACAAATCTTTAAGTGAGTTGGGCAGAGAGAACTTGCCCTGTACACAGGTACTGATGGGAGCCATCCCCACGCTGTGATCCCCTGCAGTGTCAGCACTGGGGCATTACTCTAAGAAAGGAGCTGCAAGTGAAGAACTAAATCCTTCAAAGAACCCTGTAACAGCTGGATTAACAAACACTAGAGTCATGGACAACATCAGTTTTAACTGCAGCACTACAAACCCACCCAGGCTGCTTTTAAACTCCAGAGAGTATTTCAAGTAGGGAGTGAGGGGTATGAGACCCATGCCCTGGGCAACACCTCTCCAGCTTCTGCCTGCTTCCAGCTTGGATTATCACAGCCAATCCTCCTTCTGTCATCCCAATCTTCACAGAATGAGGAAGCCAAACTATTCATCCCAACACCATTACCTTTCCCAGAAGAACAATTGGATCTACACATCAGACTGAGATCTATCATTCCTAAGTTATTCATCATTATGGTTATAATTTCACAGCACGGATTTCTAGGTTTACTCATGTTAACACCTACATATCCTCCAAGCAATAAATTGGTTCCTAGTTAGCACTAGCTGGTTCCCATCATGCTACAGAATTCACCAGATCAGCAGGGAGCAGCCAAGACTGTCATCAGTGCGTGAATATTGTTTAAAAGGACGTTTTTAAGTTTGTTCCATACTCCCCTCTGAGCTATAAGGCAACGTATGGACATCTCAGAGAAGACACCAAGGTACCACTTGGAAACATCCCGTATCTCCTTCACTTGATCTGTGTGCTAAACCAGCAACAGGTAACTACTGTGCAATTAATTAGATTAATCTCTGAGGGGAAATTAAAAAAACCCCAATCCAGTGTAAATATGAATCAGGTGCTTTGTAAACAGAGCTCCCCCACTGCAGCCAGCTGGCTGTAGATGGGTACAAGCTGTGCCAACACAGCAAGACACGCCACGCACATCACCAGCTGTATGGGGAACTTTTAAAGAGGAAAACAATTTGGAGTGTGGGCTACAGGAAAAAATTCCCATTCCCTCAAATAAACTGCAGCAGCAGCAGGTGGAAAGCTGGAGAAGGAGTTTGGGGAAAAGACACACGTAAAAAATATCACAAATTTTTAAGAGGTTCAGTGGATCTGACTTGGAGGTTGCAGGATATATCTGAGGTCAAGGTGAGAGATGTTATCAGGGTGGTGTAAATCTCACACACTTCACTGTGACAGAAATCCAGATGTGTATACAGAAAGGACACACATCAAGAACATGCAACATCTGTATCCTGCCTCTCACCTTCTCGAAGAAGAGAGATTCTGTCCCCACACCATGTTTGCTGGCTTCTGCCAAAGACTGGTCTTTCAAACCAAGCAGCTTTGGTTTCTTCTGTTTTCAAAAAAAAGAAAGGCAATTAAAAGTAAAAGGGGTGTTCAGCAAGTTGAGAAAATTTGATTATCTATCATACATGTGCACCAGCCCCCAATCCCACCACCTGCTTCCCATTAAAAGAAAGGTGGCTTTTTTGAAGGAAAAGTCTATTAAAACACGTGCTACAAGTTAATTTACTGAATGTTAATAAGTAGCATAGCACTCCAAATACTTGTAATACATTGTTGCACCCTTTCCTGTAACTAGCTGATTGTTTCAATCACACCACAGCTTATCTTACTTGGATAACTAGTTTCGAAAACTGCCAGAATAAATGATTTTCCTATCACTCATCCAGTTCTGCAAGTCTTACACCTCCCCAGAATGATAATTTTTTTCCCTCTTACATTCTACTGTGAGATGCTTTATGTTCCCCATCCTCAGAAGGATGAAAGTTGCCTCCAAAACGTGCTTTATTTTGGTGCCTTTGATTTGAAGAGGAAGAGAAAGAAGGGCAGAAGGGGACTTAAATGGTACAATTATGCCTGCTAATGCTTTTCATGACAAAGGAAGATATACTGGCTTCAAAAAAGCCAGGCAAATTTATCCTTCATGCACAAACATGAAGCCACCTGGCCACAGGACAATTTTTGTTGCACTACAAAGCTTCGCTGCTCTCACAAATCGTGCGTCATTTGAAAAGGGCAAACTCTGCTGAGAGAATAATCATTCTTCATTGTATTAAAAGCTTTATCACGGGAAAGATGAGCAAACATGATACTACTGCATCTGCTCCAAGTTCTACTACAACAAAGCACTCAGGCACACCTTTTCAGCTTGTCTTTTCCTAGGTGCCTTAGGAACATTTGCTACAAACACTGGGCAAATTTATTCTGTGGCATTACTGAGACTTTTGCCCCCACACTCCACAACTCCCCCTCATTAAACACTGCTAATAAAACTACATCTGTCTAATAAAGTGATGAAAACTTTGTTTCCCTAAGCCATTAAAGTAACTAGGTGCCACCCTAAGGAACAGATACCACCACGGGTTTGCAAAAGCCAGAGGCAACCACTTGTGCTTGGAAACAAGGACTTCTGAAAGGTTTAAAGACAAACGTTATCTTCCATGTTCTCAAGCTGCAGCCCACGCCACAAAAATCATAAGGGCTTGGAAAACACATCCTGCTCTGCCCCAGCCTCCAGGGACAAAGAGGGCTCTGAAGGAGCAGCACTGGCTCTTACCTTCACTGGAGGGGTTGCTCCAGTGCCCGAGTGCCGTCGGATCTGGCAGCCATTCTGGTTGGGTCTCTGCTGCTTGTTGTTGAGCTGTGGCTTCTTCACTGTGCCCCCGTGGTCATTCCTGACTGATTCCACTTTCTCTGCAGTTGTCTTACTTAACAGCTTGTTCAGAGACAAACCCGTAAGACCATCAGGGCTATGTTCCACACAAAATGTCACACACTGGTCTGGGTTGGAAGGGATCTTTAAGACCATTCAGTTCCAATGCCATGGCATGGTCAGGGACACCTGTTACTATTTCAAGTTTCTCAGAGTTACATTCAACCTGCCCTTGAACACCTCCAGGCATGGGGCAGCCACAGCTTCTCAGGGTAGCCTGTGGCAGTGTCTCACCACCCTCACAGGGAAGAATTTTTTTCTAGCATCTAATCTAAACCTATTCTCAGTTTGAAGCCATTCCCCCTTGTCCTCTCACTCCATGCCCTTATAAAGAAAGAGTCTCTCTCCATCATTCTTTGAGGCTCTCTTCAGGTACTGGAAGGCCACAATTAGGTGATGCCTGAACCTTTTCCTTTCCAGGCAGAACAATCCTAATTCTCTCAGCCTTTCCTCACAGGAGATGTGCTTCATCCCTCTGATCATCTTGGTGACCTCCTCTGGACTTGCTCTGACAGATCAATGTCCTTCCTGTGCTGGGGACCCCAAAACTGGATGCAGCAGTCCAGGGGGTTCTGCTGCTCCTCCTGGCTCTCCATGATCAATGGATTTTACTGCAGTTACAGCACTAACTTAGAACAACCCTTTCAGGCAAAGAAATTGTATTTAAAATAAAAGTTATTTAAGAGACAAGTTGTAGCCAGAAAACAGTCCACCCCCCTCACCTCCTTCCTACAACCCAAGAAAGTAACAGCAAAAGCACATTTTTCTGAACACTGGCTTCACACAGAACAGTCTACACTAGGTATTTCATCCTATATCCAAGGGTACTCACCACAGAGCTGTTGGCATCAGGCAGGAATTGCCCAAACTCCGAGAGCAGATCCTCCTGGTTCTTGAAGAGGCGAGCCACCTGGGCATAGACCTCCTGCTCTGTCAGAGCTGGCGTGTAGTTCCCTCCTGCCTCCTTGGCATTACGCTGCTCTTTCTGCCAGAGGAAAGAGGAGAAGAGTCAGAAAGAAAGGATGCACAAACTATTCAAGTGACAAAGAAAAAATAAACAAACTTTCAGTCATAGAAATAATGAAACAGCAAAGGTCTCAGCTCCTTACGTAAAGCATCATACTATATTAATAACATGACTCTCATATATTCTAAATATCTATACTTACATATACTATAAATACATCCTAGATGCCCAACAGGCCCTGGAACAGTAAGACACTGATCAGAGAAATGACTTCTTTATTTTTAACAAAGAGCTATGGCCACATTGCCTCATCCAGACACATGCTCATAGAAAAAAGCCAAATCCAGTTTTTAAACAAGCATTTCAGACACTTCCAAAGAAAGATGATGGATTGAAATCTATTACTTCATACTGCTACGTAATCTTTTTAACTTGCCAGACTTCTGCTTATTTCAAGCAGAATTCAAGACCAGGCTGGGGCTTGGAGCAACCTCACCTAGTGGAAGGTGCTCCTGCCCACAGCAAATGGTTGGACTAGATGATCTTTAAGGCCCCTTCCAATCCAAACCAGTCTATGATCATCTGCTGGCCACTGCTAGTACAGCAGAAGACCCAAATACAAGTTTTGGACACTCCCCCAAAGGAAAGCAAGGGAAATAACCACACGTAGACACAAATTCACGTTTCTAACACACACCTGATACGTATGGAGAATCTCCAGGAAGGCCTTGTAGATGTCTGGCTGTCCCTGGAACCGATTCTTGATCTTGTTGACATAGTTGATGGCGTGATTAAACTCCACAGGCTGATTGTTCTGCAGGGATGGTGTGGTGCCCAGGGAGATTGTCACAGGCGTGTGAGGCTGGACCGGCGGCGAGCGCGGCGATGCGTACGGCGGAATCGGGGGCGTTTGCTGGCTGGCAGGAGTGTGAGCCTGCAACTGCGATGGCTGAGGGGAACACAAGCTGTGTTAGGAAGCAGCAGATCCCTTTATGGTTGGGATAAAGGCACTTTTAATCCACTTAGGGATAGATAAATATTTAGCGGGCCAGCAGAGACTAAACTGCATCAGGGAGACAAAATGCCTGGGCCATTCAACCCTGCACTTGGGCCAACCTTGCACCCTGTTGTTATTAAGATGAGTTTCCTTGCTAATTGCTTTGCACTGAAACCTGACAAGAGACACAAACTACCTCAAAAACTTAACAGAGCCAAAATGCATAGGTATGACTGGCTCCAACACTGTAAGTTACTCTGGCACTAGTGAAGACCTGTGGGATGTATAATGGCAATAGCAAGGGAAAACTGGAGTTTGTTGAGACAAAAAGCAGGCAGTGAGTAATTAGTTTGGATACTCTCAATGGACATCGAACAGCCAGGTGAAAATTTAGTTTTGAGGGGGCAATTTTAAATGGAAATGGAAGTACTTATTCCCCTCACGTTTTACATTTCAAAACTTGCATTACAGAGTTTTCAGGACTGAGAATGTAAACAACTGTCTTTGGATGGCCATAAATATCCTGTTACAATGTCCTGCCTTGCTCAGCTACAGCTTTACCTGCCTGGCAGGGACATCTCACCTCATTGTCTAGCCTGTCCCTCAGGTTCATTTTAAAGTTTCAGCAAAGATAGTTCAACATTTTGCAGGTTGACAGGGAGAAAACCACTTATCCCATGGTGTTAAGAAGGAGATTGTTACATCTTTACTGAGAGCATATACTTCTTCAGGAAAAAAACCTTGAAATCTGGCACAGGCAAGTTCATTCTGGAATGATCGGCAGTGTCCAGTTTCGCAAATCTTTTAGCAAATCTTTCAGCATGTTTTTGTTTGCCATTCCTGAGCAGGAAGTTGCATGTCCCAACAATGTTTGTCCAGAGATCAGCTAACTGCCGCATTTTAAATCCTGCTGCTTTTTAACTTCATATTACCTTTTCCTTTAGCTTTTCCAGGCAATTGTTATCTAACAGTTTAGGGGTTAATCCTTGAAACTTTAGAGATTCCATCCCTAAGGCTCTGAAACATTTTTGCATTATGAGGCTAAAATACACAATATTTTATCGGGAGTAATCTCCTTGAACATCTATTATCCTGTTCTGTTCCACATAAAATACATTTTTTGGACAGTAGCATCTGGATTATATCTAAACCAGAGTCAAATTTCCTTTGTTACTGAAAGGTCTCTGTTTTGGGCACACACACCAATACCTACAGGCAACAGCATGGTCATCTTACTAAACTCTTGCACTTCAGATGCTGCCAATAACTCCTGAACCCTTCCAGCTGACAGCTGAACCAGACCCTCTACAAAAACCATTTAATCTGAAAACAAGACTTTAAGAATGCAGAATCCACTGAATAACAAATGAAGGTTTCCTAAAGGCTTAATTGCCTTAAGCATTTGAAATGACACACAGACTTTCACACCAAAAAGAACATCTTTATCATAACGTCTGCTTTATGGGCAATTTCTTGGGACTTTAGATCTAAGACAAAATACACAAAAACAGGTAGATAATGTGTTCCCAGTGCTTTAACTAGGAACCTTTTCCCTAGGGTTGCTGGATCACTTCTTGAATAACGTGTGTGCCATTTACCAGATGCTCTCACTGTCTTTCAGTTCCCCACTGCCAGCAACAAGACTCTTCCAAACCCATAATGTTTTGGAAAGCTTATTTGAATTGCTGTCAAATTAACTACGACTGCATCTTCAACTTTGAAAACGAGGAACTAATCCAGCAGCAGAAGGGGAACACATGAAGGTTCACAAATACTGCAGAAAAGCAGCGTGGAAGTAATTTTTCACTCCCTAGCTCCACACCAGCTTCAGCTGGAAGAAGCAGTAACCCTGTGCTCTTAGTGCAGGTCATCCAAGCCTCTCACCTTGCTGATTTTGGCAGGTGTGGGCTGTGGCGCCGGCTGTGCTGGTGTCGGGGTGGACTGCGCCGAAGGCTGCGACGGATGCGGCGGCTGCGGCTGCGGCTGGGGCTGCAGCCCGTGGGTGGGGATCTGGTGAACCTGCCCCGGGGTTGTCACGTTCACCATGTCATTGGTCTGCACCTCAATCTTGTAGCCAGGTGGCAGGAAGGTGTTGAAACCCATGATCAAGTCTGGGTGGCCCTTGAAGAGCTGCGACACACGGCTGATCACCCCTGGAGTGTCGATGCTGAGGAAGGAAGAAGATCACAATGTTCACCATCCTCTAGGACCTTTCACTGGGACAAGGTTCTCCACACAGCAATCCTCCATTAGATTTTTTTTCCCTTATCACCTCCAACGTATGAAACAATGCAAAACTGAGTCCTATAAACACACTGCTGAACTCCACAGTGACATTAGCATTATTTTATTAGCCCAGACAGCGTTTTATATCCATGAGATCCAGTCCCATGTCTGATCATTATTAATGGGCAGACAACCAGACAGCCAGATGAATCAGCTGTCAAGGCTGAACTTGTGAACTCCCACTCTAAGCAGAGATTTAGTACAAATGAAATGCATTTCATTTTCAGAAAATAAAGCACACAACGGCTTTTACATCATTGTCCAGGTGCGTTATATACAAAGGACAGAATTCAGCTCCTGCCCTGTGCTCCCATGTCCATACACAATCTTTCTAACCTGGAAGGAAGAAGCAAAACGCAGCTTGTTACCTCTGAGATTTAAATTCCTTCATAATATCCAAGAAGTCATTGTAGACCTGTGGCTGACTACCAAACTGTAGCTTCACCTGGTCAAGGTAAGATAAAGCATCCTCCACCTGGAGACAGACCAGATAGGTTTTATTAGCAGAGAAGATTTGATTTCACCTCCCACTGTTCTGTAAAAAGTCATTATTTGAAAACACAGCTGTTAGCCCTGAGCCTGGGCAGGGAATTAAGGAGCAAAAAGCTCATGAGCCTAGTCAATGTACTACCAGCACTGTTTGAATAAGAGGTACTCCCCACACCTGGCCCACAAGATAAAATTGTACCAAAAAGAGACAAAAAGGGAAAAAAAAAAGGCACACAGATCAGCAGAATTACTCAGAATAAAAAAAAAAAAAAACAACAAAACCCAACACACTCCAAATTTACCATCACTGAAGTGACTGCTAGGTTAAACAGAACTAGACTGAGTATTTTTCCTCAATTCAGATGTGGAAATTATTATGGAAGTCCAAGAATAAGCAAAGTGGAAATGACATATTCAGTGTAGTAGATGTCTGCCAGGTACATACACACTTGCACTTGTCTCAAAGAGCCAGACATTTCAGTTCGACATAGAAGGGCTTCGAAAATGGCAACTGTGGGCGGCAAATTGTTTTACACCTCAAACAGCAAGAGGTTCATGATTCGTGTACCAACAGCCAATTTTCAGAGGTACTGGAAGAACAGCCACAGCCTAAAGTGAGGGCTCTGGGCCCCTGAGCCTCCAGCAGCCCAGCCATGCACCCGGCAGCTGCAAGAGCTACACATGGGACCTCTCCTTCATCTGAAATTAAACAACAGCAGTGGAAGAAAGACTCATGTATAGCCCCAACCTTGCACCAGCTAAGGATTTTCCATGGATTTCACTGTGAGGAAGAAACACTCTTTTTGAAACTGGTTTTCAGAGGTTTGTAGAAATGAAGTTTCCCACATTCAGCAAAAGGAAAGGGCGGTGGTTTCCACCAAAACTGGAAAAGACTCACACCGTATTTGGAAGAAGCTGAAACAGGCATCAATTTGTATGTATGTGCCTTCTCCAAATGTAGCAACTTGAAGGGGTTATTTTTGGTGGACTTTTCTCTTTGTTTAAGGATTTTACATCACATAATCTGAGAATAGAGCCTTCCTTACTCCCAAATTACTCCCACACAACCACCCACATACACCATGTGTTCAGAAAAGCACAAATGTTTTGGTAATTTAACCCATTCATCCAAATACCCTAAGCAATGCATTTTTCCTTTCCCTCCCTGCCACAAATCTTTTCCTGGTGAGTCCAATTTCTTTTTATTACGGTATGTGAAACAACAGGGCTACAGCAGAAAGAGAAGTCCATTTCTGCACTCAGTAGACTCGGAAGGAGGGAAGGAGGGAAGGAGGGAAGGAGGGAAGGAG
>VYXD01005618.1:50538-63212 GCA_013397195.1 Hylia prasina
CCCCTCCGCTAAAACAAGAGATGGAGATGGGGGTTAATGCCGTCAATTATCGTGTTTCTCTCCCTTTGGAAAGTTGTGGAGTGGGCTGCTGGGTTCCCCAGACGGAGGCTGGAGGAGGCAGGCCTGGCCGCCCGTTAGTGCTCACCTGGCCGTCTAGAGCGTGCTCGGGAAAGGGCGAAATACAAACACACATGTTCCACACTTACGTTAAAATGTGTATTTCAAGCACCTTCACTCGAGCAAAGTCTAAATCTCCTAGGTTTAGGGTTTTTTTTCTCTTCCCAGCTGTTCCTCCCTTTCTCGGAGCGGGAAAGCGCTGCAGGAGCAGGCAGCGGGGTGGTGCCGGGACACGGCGCGGGCAGCGGGCAGCGGGGTGGTGCGGGGACAAGCGGGCACAGCAGAGGAGGCTCTCTCTAGCCGGGAGCTGCAGCTCGGTTTAACCCCTGGAGGAGCTCTCGACAGGGGGGTTTGAGCCTGCACGGGCTGCAGTACCACAGGAGATCGAGCCTGAGCCTTGGAAACCGAAGGCAAGGAAGCAGAAGGACTGGGAAATGAAGCCAAGCTCTGGAGCTAGGCTCTTTCCAAACTCCCAGGGCGCAAAATTACAAGCACTAAAGTAATTGTCATTAGCGAGGCAGCGTGCATGCAGCCGAGAAAGCCAAATGAGACAGGTGGGGACAGCGATGGCAGCGCCGCTTCAGGATTGCCCTGCAATGCCTTTAAATCCCTGTTTCCAAACTCCAGCAGAACTTTTGATTTTGTTCTTGGAATTGCCTGTGCTGTTACTTTTGCCCGTGGCTGATCCCCATCTCTGGGCCATTCCAGGGAAGGGGAGATCCTGCAGGCATCAGGCTACTTGCACTCAGCAGCCCATTTTTCCCACCACTCTCCAAACAACACAAATACATCTTTCTTTCCAGTAACTTTTGGCTGTCGGTGTGAAGTGACCATTTCCAAAGAAATCCTTATTTCTGCTGCTGAGCAGGACCTGCTGGCATAGAAGGAATGGATGGAGCAAAACATCGTGTTGTGCAAGAGGACTGAAAACGCTGGCTTTGAGAAGAAATGCAGCCCTGGAAATAGTAAGGGAGGGTGAGTGTTTGGGTTGTTTTTCCATGGAAAAGATTTACAACCTTTTCTTCCACCTCCAGCACAGTTGGGATCTTCATCCCTCCTCAAAGGGAGCAGCATATCCGAGCTGTTGCCATTCCGAGCCAGACTTGGTGATCTCCATCCCTCTCCTCTGGTCATTCCTACCAGACACCCAGGACTTTAGTCTTGGAAAAGTTTTGGTTCTCTGTGCCCACATCATGTGGAATTGAGCTAGAAGGCACAACCACCTTTACTGTGTACACAGAGAGGGCTTGGTTGGGATTTCACAGCCTGTGGAAGAGAGACATGAGCTGGGCACATTCGTGGGGCCACGTGGGACACTTGGCATCACCTGCAGGTTTTGGATTTGGACCCAACACTTCGCCAAAAGCCCCGCTGAACCACAGAGAGCTGCTGCTGACAGCACAGGATTAACAATAAACTTCAAATACTCCCTTCCTGCACGTGTGCTGAGAAGAAAGCCCTGCTGGGTGAAAAAGTTTGGCAGTGAGGAGGGAGGGCCCCGGGAGCCTTCCTTCAGAGGATGAGAGCTCTCTCGGAGGAGCCACCCTGCAATGGGTGCCTGGAGGGAAACTCTGGGGCAGCCTGAGCCGGAGGAACAGATCACACTGCCTGGGCTGATGCTGCTGCAGGGGACAGCCAGGTGGAAAATGGTACCTGGAAGGATGGGACACTGCAGCTGAACCAGAACCACTCTGCAGGCAGGATGTGCACAGCTCCAGGGATGCTCCCAACACCCACCTCTGGCACACTCCTATGCACTGGGACATGCAGCCCTTCCAGACAGATTCCCTGCTGCCTCTGGTTCTTTTCCAGCCTTCCAGTGCTTGTGTCTGACCTCTGCTGGATAGCCAAGCCAGCCCAGAGCACAAGGGAAAGCTTCTCCCTGTGCTAGTCCTAGAAAGACACTGGCATCCCTCACTTTCTTAGGCTCCAGCTGAGCAAACACAGGTGCCGCTCTTCACACCCACCAGCTGCCCTGCTCTGGGGCACAAGCTCTCTGGCTGGCTCTAGGGCTTCATTTGCACAAGCTGCCTTTTTTCTTCCCTCATCCCTAAGCCTCAGGCTGCGGCTGCTGCTCTGGGACTGGCATCACCTGCACCTGAAGGCACTGGGGCTGCTTGACAGCCCAAGAGTTCCTCCCTGATTTTTGTGCCCTACATGCCTGCTCAGAAGGGATCCAGAAGCACAGAGGCAAGGCCTGCACCCCCAAATCCTGCAGCAAAAGGTAGCAGCAGGCAGATACCGTGGCCAGACAGGAGACTGATGTCCTGGGGCTTGTCAAGGCCTTGGGAAAAGAGGCAGGAGCTTGGAGCAGGGTGGCTTGTGTTCCCCCTGGCTACGCTAGCCCATTGTGCCGCCTTCCCTGATGACACTATCCTGCCTGCCCAGGAAAGCTTCCTGCAGCCTGGTTATCTGTGTCTCAGCCTCACCCAGGCCAGAAGAAGCCCTAAACACAGCCCTGTGCTCCTCAAAGTCCACGTGTAGTCAGGCATGGGGCCAGCTGGTTTTTAGATATCACAGCCCGTGCAAAGCCCTGAATTCCCTTCTTCTGTCCTGCCAAGTGCCCTCACAACAGCAAAGAGGACTGGTCATTGGTGGTATATTTATATATCAATACAAATAAAACAACTCCCAAAAAAAGTAATGACAACAAAAAGGTTTCTCTGAGAGCAAAATAGGAACATTTACAAATACTTCTGGCTCTGGCTTGGATCAAGTTAATGTTAAATACAAAAAACCACAAAAAACAAAACAAAACAAACAAAAAACCAACAAAAAACCCCCCAGAAAAAAAAACTCCAAAACCCAAAAAAACCCAAAACAAAACCTCCCAAACCCTGCATCCCCCTCCCCCAAGATTATAAAAAAATAAGAATATACACATTCAAAGAGCTTATTACAGTATAAAGTTGGGGAGGCCCAGGCAGTGGTGGGGGCTGGGGCCAGGGCAGAGGCTTACTGCCTCTCCAGGGTTTGGGGTTTATTCTTGCTCAGCGCTTTCCCAGCCCATGACTCAACACAGGGCTGGGCCTGCGGGCTCCCAGCGGTAGCTTGGGAAAGCCGGGCAACCTGGAGAGCCGGTCGGTCCCCACAGCCCCATCACCTCGTACCTAGTGACTCCCAAGGAGCAGGGGATGCCTGCGAGCTCAGCACCCCCGGACAACCCAATCCTCCAGGAACCTCCCAGGAGCACAGCTGCTATCTCTCTCCATGGGGAAGATGAGACAAGGAAACAGGGGGGACACCATCAAGTATCCCTGTGCCTCCAGCAGGATGGGCACAGGAGTGGGTACCGGGTCCCAACGCTGCCCATGAGGGGAAATAAGGGGGAGGGGGAAGACAAGACAGAGCCAGGACCAAACTCACCGCTCCAGAGATCACAGCAGTGAAGTGGCAGGACAGCAGGAGCCCTTGGGAGCTGCTAAAGGGGAGGTTGTATATATGTATATATATAATAGCTGGGGAGTCACAGTGGGGGTATATTATATACACACATACATACAGACACAGAGATAGAGCATCAGCTGAGACCAAAGCCCCAGGACTGGGAATACATTTCCTAGGACTTTGCAAAGCCCCTCTCTAGGTACATCTTAGGTGGTCCCAACAATTAAAAAAAACCAAACAAAAAACAAAACAAAAAAACCCCAACAACTGAAAGAGAAGACAAACCACCTCCCCAACCAACCAAACCCAACCGAAACACGACGGGGAGGAGTGAGAGCCCCTTCCCACAGTGCCAGCAAGTGGCAGCCACCGTTTGGGTCGAATAAGGCACAGTTCCATAGCAGTGCTGACAGCTGAGGCGCTCCGGCACTGCCGCCCCCACGGCTCCGCTGGGTCCCGGCAGGCGCCGAGGCAGCTCAGGCAGCCCCCGAGGATGGGCAGCAGCATCTGCAGGGAGGCAGCGGGTCTCAGTGCCCTGGCGAGCTCTTCTCCGGGGCGGCCCGGCTGTGGTTGGTGAGCAGCAGGCCCTCGCGCTGGGCGTGCTCGAGGATGGCGGTGTAGCAGAAGTAATACTGCTCGGGGGTCTGGATGCTGAAGGCGCGCTGGGTCCGCATGCGCAGCACCGTCTGGTAGATGTTCAGAGTGCCCACGTCCTGCAGCTGTGACAGGCAGATGTCCAGTGCACAGAAAGTACCTAGGGATGGCAAAGGGCATCACACACCAAATGGCACCATCACTGCCCCTTGTGAGAACTGGAGTGGTGGTGCTCAGCCCCCCGCTCATCTCCCGTGGGGACTTCTCTCAGGCCTGATGGTTGTGTGAAGTCCTGAGGACATGAGTCTCAGGTCAAGCAGCTTGCAAACGCGCTGTGGGTCTCCGGGATGGAAATGCCCCGGGGAAGCTGGACTTGTCACCCCACTGTCCCCAAACCGCCCCCACTCCCATTACCTGTCCTGCCAATGCCAGCGCTGCAGTGCACCACGACTGGGGGTCCCCCGGGGTGACCCTTGAAGCGAGGTCCCAGGGCGCTGACAGCCACTCTCTGCTGCTGCTTCACGGCCCCCAAAAAGTCAATGAGAGTGGCGGCAGAAGAGGGGACACCATAATCTGGCCAGCTCAGGTACTGGAAATGGGACACCAGCCGCCGTTCCCTGGTCTAGGGAAAGCAGGGGGTTTAGACCCTCCTTCCTCCTCTGACCCCTGGTGCTCCCATGCCACTCCCCCACCAGGCAGCTGTGGCCACGCACCTCTGAGCTGTGGATCTCCAGGATGGTTTTCTTGTAATGGTTGAGGTTCTCTACGCCCAGGTTGGTGATGGTCAGGACCCCAAAGCACACCTGGAAATCCTTTTCCAGGGGCCAGTACTGGCCGCACTTCCTCCTGCCTCCTTCCTCCAGCCTGGGAGCAGGACAACGACCAGCTGGTAATTCCTCCTTGCCCTGCCTGAGACCTCTCCCATGCCACCCAGCCTTGGTCCATGGGGATCCCACAGGGGCCAAACAATCTGTCTTTGACCCAATGTCCCCCCTCTGTGGGGCTCTGGCTGGCACCACTGCCGCAGGATCGCTGCACCAAGCCCAGCGCTGCTCATCCCACACCAAAAATGCTCATTTCGCACAGAGAGAGGCCTGTGTGCCTCCATGAGCACTCACCGGGTTGTCATCACGATCACCAGGACGTTCTGCTCCCACACCATGCGCCAGAAGTCACCGTAGGTGTTTTCCAGAGGCCCTGCAGAGACAACCCACACATCAGCCCAAAACCTCACGGATTTGGGCAACTCCTTGCCCAGCTGCATCCACCAGCCCCTCATCACCCCCACAGGGAACCACAGGCTCTTCCTGCAGGGGCTGACCCAGGTGTGGATCCACAAACACAGCCTGGAGTTGTCACTGACTGCTGTCCCCAGCACCAAGTCCCTATGGCTCAGCGCTGATCCCGCCTCTCTGCTCATCCTTGGGCAGATGGGGCAAATCCAGAGCTGGGGTAGGAGCAGGGAGAGGGCTGCTATCATGGATGAAGATGGACTCCCTTTCTCCCTCCCAAGAAAACCTTCAGTCCACTAGCTGGAAACTGAGAGAGGAATAAATACACCCAGGAAAGAGTAAATACACCTTGAGAAAAGGGGGACCTGCTGGGCAGTGCCCTGCTCCTGCCATGTCCCCCATGGCTGGCACTGGGCAGAGAGGTGGAACCCACAGGTGCATCAGGAGCAGAACAACCCCTTGTTGGCTCAGCCATACCCTGAGTGCCAATGTAAGCATTCCTCTGCTTGTAGCCATCCATGAAGCTCGCGTTGATGTAGTCAGTCAGCTGCAGGGAGAACAGCATGGATGAGATAAGGCCTCCAGAACCCTGGGACAGCTGTGCCAGCTTCCCACAGGACTGTGAGTTTCCCTCCAGGGCCGGCTCACCTCGGGGCGGCTGTACGGCTTCGCCAGCTTGACACGGGTTTGGTCCAGGCAGGGCACGTCCCCGTACCGGTTCTTGTCCTGGTTGTAGGGTGCCCTGGAAGGCGGGGGAGAGGGAAGCAGGGATGTATTCCAGGCAAGGCAAAGGCAGCATCCCTCCCTCTGTGCAAGCCTCTGGGGCCCGTAGCCTGGGCTCTGCTGCCATCACCTGGCCAAAGCCTCGGGAAGCAGAGTCCCGGCCAGGTCCTGGTCCCTGCTGTCCTCTGCGGCTCCCCCCTATTCCCAGAGGCCGCAGGACCCACAAAGGGGGCTCACACCATCCCTAGGCCGGGGTTCTCTGTTGCTAACCCAAAGCACCACGCCATAAAGAGGCCGATAGACCCCCATCCAGCAGCAGAAGCGTGGGGTGGGGGGGTACCCAGCTTTTTGGGGTGAGAGGGGCGTCTGGCTTCTGCCCACTGACTCACAAAGAGCAGACGAAGGTGCCTGCTGGGCTCCTGCGCCGAATGTCTTCATACTCCTCGTAGATACCACGTTTCTGCTTGTGGCTGACGTGATCCAGCAGCTCCTGGAGCGTGACAGACTTGGGCCCAGGGACATGGACAGAGCCGTTATCTTTGGGAGCTGCCAGAGGCACCAGGATGAGCTCATCCAGGGGGTCGGGGTGCCCGTTCTGCTGGGGTAGGAACCGGCAATTCCAGCTTAGAGGGTCCAGTTTGAGAGACCCTCCAAGGTACTCTGGGAGGCATTCCCGAGGCAGGTGTTCCTTCAGCTCCGACATCTTCACCATCTGCACCTGTGAGAGGAAGACGAAAGGCAGGGGTGACTCCAAGACAGTTGGAGAGGATTCACTGTGGATGGGGACAGGGATGCCAAAGGTCTGGTGTTCAGCAGCTTCCAGCAGATGGGGCTGAATGGCACAAGCTGCTTCCACCACCCTGTCACAAAGGGAAAGCAGCCTCAGCCCTGCCCACTGAGGGTCCTGTGCCAGGAGAGTCCCGTGCCAGGAGGGTCCCCACTCACCCGCTCCCGCAACTTCTCCTTCAGCAGCAGGCTGATGATGGAGTAGGGCACACGGAACCACATGGGCGCTCCCACGATGAAAACCTTCTTGAGCCGAGCTGGGAAGGCCCCCTGTGGGCGTGAGGAGGGGGTCAGATCCACTCTGCTGTGGCAGGGACATACCCCAGCAGAGGTGACAACCAGAAAAGGGATCGTATGATGGCAGCGCCACATGTGAAGTGTGCCTCGCACGCTCACAGCCGTGCTTGTTTTTATGAGTTGATAAGGAAACAAATTACCTCCTTGGAATCAGGCAAGCAGAGGGTTTGGCTCCGCGGGGGAGAGGAGAAGCCGGGAACTGGGATTATGCAAAGAATACACCCTGGCCAGTATTTACTCTTATTGCTTTTTTTTTTCCGGAGAAGGGAGGAGGCACCAAATGCCAGCACGATTAAAAAATAATTTGCATCTGTTTTCCCAAAAGTGCTGCCAGCAGCTGTGAGAGGAATCCAGCCCGGGGACAGCTGATCCGTCCCGCCCGTGCGACACCGCAGCCACAGCCGGGCCCAGCCTGGCAAGCTCCCAGTGCCTTCCCAAGCTCCTGCAGGGCTGGAGCTGGTGCTCCTCGGCTGAGACATGCTCAGCATGGTCTGGGGTGCAAATTGATGCCAAAACCACAGGACTTTGGGTTCCTGGTGAGCGAGTGACCCCATAAGCTGTCCCCAGACACCAGTTAACCCCCAGCACCACCTTGAGCAGATTGAGGATCTTCTTGCTGAGGTCCAGCTCGAAGTTGGTGTACTGTGACCCTGCCATGTCGTAGATGAACACCAGCCCATTCCTTTGTGTCTCAAAGCTGAGAGGGGGAAATGAACAATGTCAACCCCACAACATGCAATCATTTGGCTCCTGCATCACCAGCTCTGCCCCACACTGACGCCCAAAAATCCCTTCCCATGCTTCCAGAAGGACTCACAGACCCAAACCTTGCTTCTGCACTTCCCAGCTGCTCTACCACCTCCTCCTACAGCCCTCACTTAAGCCTGACTCGAGCCTTAAGCCTTCCTCAGCAGCATCATCTGTGATGTGTAAGGTCAAAACCAGAAAGAGCTCAGCAGGATAAGTGGCAGGGGAATGTCCTGGGTTTATATTTTTGGCAGGGCTCACGTTACGTCTGGCTGATGGTGGGGATGCCTCCTCCCCAGCCAGAGCCTGCAGGAATCTGGGACTTTGCTAAACTGAACCCAGGGCGTGGACAGGGCAAGGCTGCAAAGAACCTGGTTCAGGGCTTGGGGAATCTTGTTCCCCTGCTGAACAACTCCATATGGAGGGCTGGCTGGAGCTCAAACCAGGGAATTTCAAGCCATGGGGAGCAGTGATCTCCCAGGGAGGGAACGTGCTCCCCGGGGACCCTGCAGTGTGAGACAGGGTACCCCTGCAGAGGCAGGCTCACCTCTCCACAGCTCGGTCCAGCAGGTAGAAGAGTGCCTGGAGCACCACGTGCTGCACGCTCTTGCTGGGGTGGTGCAGCTTGGCTGTGAACAGGGCGATGGAGGCTCCTGAGGGGTCCCGCACGCTCTGCCGAGGAAACGGGGTCAGGCTCCCACAGCACCCACGTGGGGCAGAGCTGGGCTGAGCCACCCAGCTGGGATAACTCTGTGGGGGACACCCCACCTACCAGAATGGTGAACTTCCCGCTGAGCAGCTCCGAGCGCAGAGGCTCCTCGTGCGGCTTCAGCTTCACAATCCCCTCCTTCAGCCGTGTCTCCTGCGGGCAGGGAGGGAGTGACAGGGGGCACAGGCACGGCCCACCTTTGCCCCACAGGGCACCTGGCTGTCTGAGAGATCCTCTGATCCATGGGATCATTTTCCAGCACAAGCCCCAGAAACAGAAGGAGCGGCTTTGCAACACCAGGTTGGAAAAGGCACGCATGGATCTATATCCTTATTATATAGGGAAATGCTCTGTGGGCAGCACACACCAGCCAGGAGGGCACCCCATGAGCTGCTTCCCAGAGGAGGGGAAGGGATTGGGATCGGCGAGATCTCCATGGCAACCCGCCTTGGCTGAAAAAGGATTTTCCAGCTGGATAAAACTTGTAAGGGAGAGAGAAAAAGGAGCAGGGGGAGGGTGTTCCTCGGGAGCAGGGATCTCCCGCGGAGCAGGAAGCCCTCAGACGGGGGTTCTGGCCCCTCTGGCTTACCCGGTAGGAGTGGAAGAGCTCGATGGCCCGCAGGACATCGAACTTGCGGGCCATGAGGAACTTGACAGCCACGTTCCAGGAGAGGGGGGACACATTGTACTGGCCTGTCCACTTGTTGATCTCCTCCAGGAACTGCTTGGTTGCCTGTGGGAGAGATCAGGGGTGTGTGGTGAGACCAGGTAAGAGGAAGAGGATGAAGAGGAGGAAGAGGAGGAGTGCCCAAGGAGCATCCCTGGTCATTGTCAGATCTACAATCCTCAACAGATCCAGCAGCTTCTTGGGGTGAAGCAGGGAGCTCCACAACAAAAGGGGTACAGGCAGTAGCGATGGAGATGGCAGAAATACCACATGGGAAAGGGAGCAAGGGCTGGGAAAAATGGCCTGGAGGCTGAGGGACACTTATGGAAAGGAGAGGGGGAACAAAAGCAGGATTTTTTACAGGCAACAAACTCCCATTCAGACACAGCATTCCCAGCACAGCCCCATCAGGTGGAAGTGGCCTCCGGGGGCTGCAGCTCCACCAGAGAGCAGCAAACTTGGCTGTGGGAACACAGGTAATGAACATGGAGGGTTGACACTTCGATCTGCTACAGGACATGGACCAGCTTGCCCAGCTTTCACACATACATGGAACACCAGGAGGGTCCCAGCACGCAGCTTGGCCTTCTGCTGTGGATTGATCCCCTGTCCCACACAGGAGCCCCAAGGGAGACGCGACAGCACAGCCCAGTCTCCCACCACATCCTGCTCAAAGGATGCAGGCAGGATGGAGGGAGACACCAAAATTCCTTGCTCCCACCCAGGCACACGCCAAAATGGAACAGCTTCCATCCTCCCTAGAGCGGAACATGGCGATGCTGTCCAAGGAGGTGGAGGAGGGACAGGGAGTGCTGAAGGCTGGCTCCGGGAGCAGGGAGCGCAGGCAGGCGGCGGTGTAGGATGTCAGGCAGCGGCACGGAGTTACTGGGAACTATTCAGAGTTACTGGGAGCTATTGAGCCAGAAAAGCTTGTCGGTGTTAATGACTTCCGACAGGAGGAAGCGAAGGGCCGGGGTTTATCAGCAGCACGAGGCTCGGCAGGGACAGCAAGCTCCTTTCATGGGACGAGCCAAAGGAGCCAGCTCATCCCAGGGGTCTGTCTCCCCAGCACACTGCAGCCAGAAGTTCCCTAACTTGGTCCCAAAATCGCACAAAGCACCACAGGAAAATAAATGGGGCAATACAGGAACCATCTTCAGCCTTAACACAGCACACATCCACACATATATCCTATATATCCACAAATATATCCTATCCGTAAACATATCCTATCCAATGGATCCTGGGCACACCTCCACTTTGCCAGGGCATCCTCTGAGGCGCCCAGTTGCCCAAAATCCAGGGCTGCAGATGCCAGAATAACAGTGCCAGATCCAAAATAACAGTGAAGATTATGCTTCCCCAGCACATGCAGGATGGTCAAAAGTGTGGGGGTGAGCACCAGGAACAGCTCCCACTTCCCTCCGACAAAGACCAGAGCCAACACCATAGCCTGAGATGGAATATGGGAAGGGGGTCCCCAGATGATGAGAAGAGGGGCCCAAAGGGCATGGTGGCAATGAGGAGAGGATGCACCTGTGGCTCAGGTCTGCTTCCTCAACATGTAACCCATCACAGTTCACACAATCCCATTTCCAGCAGCAGTCACTAGGGATGATGTGCTTTTTGCAAGGGGAAGATGCACAACAAGCACTGACTTTGCAGGGCAGTTCAGCCATGAATTCCAGCTTTCCATGAGAACAAAACCAAATTCCAAACTCACCAGTGCTGCCATTCAGCAGCAGGGAGCCAGGCGTTACAGGGCTGAGCATCAATGCCAGCCACAGCTCTGCCCCCTTCATGCGCTCCACTGGGTCTCATCATCCTTCCTAGCCCCAATCCCAAATGGATTTATAGACACGTCAATCTCAGTGGAGTAGGGATCGCTCCACGTGCCGAAAACAAAGCCTGTGACCCAGAGCTGCAGCAAGAAGTCCTGTTTTGGCAGCACTGGGAGCGAAATTGTCCGTGGCCAGGCATTTGGAACAATGCTGGTCTTTGGAGTGCTGGCGTCATCCACATCCCCGCTCCGCTGCGCTGGAGCAGGGTGGTGACAAAGGCACGGCTGCCAGAATCCAGGGGTTCTTCCCGCCCTCCTCCCTCAGGGCAGCAAACCTATCCTCCTTCTTCAGCACGGGGAAGTGGGGGATAAGCCTGTGAGAATTGCAGCTGGGCTGAAAACCTTCAAGGAAAATTGGTTTGGCTCCTTTAGGATAGGGTAGGGAGGGAACTGCAGAGAGCCAGTAGAAGAGATGTCCCAAGGCTGGCCGAAGAGGAGAAGGGTGAATTTCCCCCTGGCTTGCTGTCGGTAACAGGGGAGAGTGGAAGAGATCTTGATGGTTCCCAGAAGGATGAAGGGATGGCAGGTAGGGCACGTTCCAGTCCAAACGTCCGTGATTTTGGCTTCCAAGCCACCAAGGGCAGCACGAAAGGCAGCCTTCCCCACACCAAGCTGAGAACCCAAGCCCATAGGCATTATTGCAAACATCTCTTCACCTCCTCCATCCAATATTCCCAAACAAACCAAACATCTCAGATCCCTCTCCTGGGACACTGCTTCCGCTGCAAACCAGCCTTCCCTGCTACTGCAGGATCTCCAAATACCCTGTTTCTGGAAGCTTTGCTCCCTCCATGACACAGGAGAAATGCCAATCTCAGGCACCTGTGGGGACAGAGGGCAAGGACCCTCCCCATTCCTTGGGATTTTGTCACCCTGGAGAGAGAGCAGTGCTGCTGCTCCCAGGAGGGAAAAGCCTCGTAGCTCTGCATTTCCTGAGCATCGGTACAGGCTGCAGGAGGGGCTCTTCCATGGAGGTTTAGAGAACTCAGCATCTCTGTCCCAACCCTCCTAAACCTCCCTGCTGAAAAGTAGAGTTTTTAAAGGAGAAAACCAACCATCCAACCGACTGGAAAACCCACCATTTTGGAAGGAAAACAGGAACTTTTGCCTTCGCTCTGCCGTCCCCAGCGCCACCAACGTGGCCAATGTGACAGCCCGAGGGGGCAGAGGGAGCCCGGCAGCTCGCCCAGCCCCGCTCCCAGGCTCCACATCCCCATCCAGAGGGAAGCCCAGCGGCCGCGGGCGGGCAAGCCTGGGGAAGAGGACAAAGAAGGGGACAGGCAGGGATTGCTCCGGCCACCCGAGGCGCCTCGGCCGGCTCCAGGGCCCCGTTCCCCGAGCCCAGCAACATCCTCCCGCGGTGACGCAAGGCCGGCGGAGGAAGCCGGGACGTCACGGGAGGCCTGGGGCGTGGGAAGCGCGTGCACACGCATCCATCCCCACGCATCATCCCCACGCCACTGCCCACGGCAGGGAGCCCTGCCAGCAGGGACACGCTGCCCGGGGACGGGGGACCCACGCCCCAGTACCTACGGCGCGGGCTTTGCCAGGGCTCCCGGGGAACGGGAAGGCTGG
>VYXD01005618.1:63511-73867 GCA_013397195.1 Hylia prasina
CCGTTCCCTCCCCGCGGCTCGGCCGACCCCGCAGGGCGGGCGGGGGACAGGAAGCCCTCCCCGGCGGGGGGGAGCGGGGGACTGCAGCCGGGATGGGGCTGGAGGGGCCCGGTCTCCTCCTCCCCGGTCCGCGCCGGCTCCCCCAGCCCCGGTTCCGGCCGCGGCGGGCGGGAGCACCGCCGCTAAAATGGTGGCGGCATCCTCCTCCCTTTGCTGGTGCCGGATAAAATTCCCGGCAGCCGCATCCTCCCTTGCTGTTACTGGATAAAATTCCCGGCACAGCATTCTCCCTTGCCGGGATTCCAGCCTCGCAGCCTTCCCCCCGTGAGCAGGAGTCCGAGGTTTCCAGGCGTCTCTTTCCACTCCCTCCTCTACGATCCCTAAATTGCATTTCCCAGCTGAGCGCAGGTGTCAGCGCCTGGATGGAGAGTCCCGAAGCTCCTCCGGGAAGGAGCGGGGAACCCGGGAAGCACAGCCCCTGTCGCTCCAAAAAGCCAGGCCTTGGGACAAGGGGACATTTTGTTCAGTCGAGGAGCACTGTGCTGGCAGCGTGCCTGCAGCCGGAGCCTGTGCACCTAACCGGGAGAAAATGGAAGTAGGGCAGAGGAAAGGGGCTGAGCCCCAGCTGGATGAGGGCTCCAGGCTGGCTCTGTCCCCCAGCGCCCTAGGCCACGTCTCCAGGTCGAGCTGCCCGCTCAGCTCTCCTGCCCCAGGCCAAATTTCAGCTCCCGGTGGGGTGACCCCTCCAGCGGAGCTGCTGCCTGTTCCAGCTGAGAGTGGGATCGCACCCAGCGAACAGAACAGTCACGGCACCAAACTGCGCTGGCCCCCGCGACTTCCGTTTGACACCCTCCCTCCAAAAACAGCCTTTCGTTCCCAACAGGAATTGTAACGCAAATATTTATTTCTCCAGCCCAGCTCGTGCTTTTAAAAGGGAAACTATGAGGCATCATCTGGAGCCGGCGGGAAGCGGCAGTCGCTTCCCTCTTGCTCTCCTCCATCAGCGCACACAGCCCCTCTTCGGCTCTATTTCCTCTCCTTCCCTCGCTGGAGGACCTTGGAAGGCTGCTGGAGGGCAGTAACCCGAGCTGCAGCTCTCTCTGCCCTAGAGATGCACAAATCTTCCATCCAGATGCCCACCTCCGGGCTTAATTGCCCGATGGAAGGAAAGCTGTGCTGACAGGAGGCTGGATGCGGTCTCCTCAATGCTCTCCCTGCAGATGTCTGCCAGCCAGGAAGGCTGAAGGTGGGAACCTTTAAGAGATGGGGAGGATAAGGCAGACCAGGTGCTCATCCTCTTTCCCTGGACCAGCTGTTAAAAAAGTAATACTGAAAACAGTAAATGAAGCAGCTGTTTGAAAGAGAGAGCTCCAAACACTGTGGGACCAGGGTGCCACTTCCCTGCCAGGGAAGGGGAGTGGAGGGCAGCCCTCTCCCACAGCCAGGCCAGTTCCTGCTGCCCACTGGTCTCATCAATAGTGGCTGTACAGCCAGATGGCCACACACAGCCCACATGCTTGGCACAGAAACCAGGCTTTTTCTGGGAAAAAAGGGGGTGCAAGGGCAGGATACAAGTGCACCTGCTATCTGCAGGTGGCCATCCCCACTGTGTTTCCTCCAGGGGCATTTCCATTGAGAGCTGGGAGGAGAGTGCCCAGCACTGCCTTGAGTTTGATGTTTCATCTCCCTCCTTTTCATCCCCCTCTGGAAACCAACCTGGGGGCAGTGAGAACAATCATTTCATCTCCCTAAAACCAGGGAGGGGGAGCAGCCGGTGCTTAAAAAGTGGGATTGGGCTGGGATGAGAAAGACAAGACACGAGATTGAAGTACCTTGATGTGCAGAGAATTAAACCCACACAAGTGTTTCCTCTGCTCCAGTCAGCACTGGAACCAATTTTTCCATCCCTATTTGGGAGGCACAGCACGCATCCACCCTTAGGTAGCAGGAAGACGCTCAAGGATTTGTCTTTCTGAGAAACCTTTTATTTGGCACGATCAATGGTAGCGTTTTTCAGAGCAAACCCATTCCTTCCTCCCCCCACTGAGAAAAGCCTCAGAGAGAGAGGCTTCTGCCGTGCCTGTGCCGCACAAAGCCCTGCTCCGAGGCAGGTCCTGCTGCAACGCAAGGAAATTCAAATTTTCCCAAGAATGTGTGGGTGTGGAAAGTCCAGCCTTTGTATTTACAGCAGCTTGCTGCAAACTTTTTCTTAGTAACAACTTTGATTGGAAAGGCCTCAGAAAACAGCTGGATCAAAGGCTGAGAAGCCCCGATTTCCAGGGCTGGGAAGGTGGGGCTGCTGCAAGGGTCACAAGCAGCAGCTGCACCTCAGAGGTCCAAGCACTGTTCCTATGCTGGAGTTCTGCCCAGACTCTTACAGAAGCAGGGTCAGGAGCTGAACTGTATCCCTGAGCTATGGGGACAGATCATTTCCCAACACATGACTGCTTTAGCAAAGAACCAGACAATCCTGTTAAGGCCTCACAGAAGTCCTGGCAAAAAGTATGCAATAACAACAAATAATAATAAAAAAAATCCAGCAGCACCTGGGGCAAAGTATTCCACTGTCATGCCCTTTAAACAAAAGCCGTCCTATCATCATTACTCTGCCCCTCTCAGGGGCACAGTGAGAAGCAGGGAGCCTTTTCCCTGCTCCCTGCCCAGCTGGCCTGTCCCAGCAGCTTAACTCTCCATCTGGCTCACTGCTCCATCCCGGCCCCCCGGAGACTTTTCTGGCTGAGGGGTGGACAAGTGTTCCAGCTCGTAGTGTCCGTTCCTCGCGGCCGCCTCGCCGCTGGGGTGGCCCTTTCCTGCCGCCAGCTTTTTACTCCTCTTGCTCTCGATGATCTGCTGGAGCTGCCGCCCGGCATAGTCCGGCTTGGCCGTGAGCGCGGTGGCGGGCACGCTGAGCCCCAGGATCTCGGGGACCATGTAGGGCCGGAGCCAGCCCACCAGTGGGGTGCTGCCCGGGGTGTAGTGCGTTTGCTTGTGGTAGAAGAGCAGCCCGTCGACCTGTGGGCAGGAGAGAGAATGAATGAATGGAAGGGCAGAGCTGAGGCTCCTGCAGGTGAATGACTAGGCACCAGACAGCGGCTCTGCTCTCTGTTTGCTGGCCAAAACCACCAGCTGGATCATTTTTCCTCAAGCAGTGCAATAAATAGCGGAAAGGAAAGAAGAAACCTGCAGAGCTCCTGCCCTGAAAGACCGGCGAGTCCCAGATGGCTTTAAATTGTCAAAGGCAAATGAGTCCAGCCTGGTGTCGGCACAGAGCAATGTCCTCTGGATGCTTTCACCCCATTCTGCAGAAAAGCCAGTTTCTGAATGAGGCAGCCCACTTTACTGGATCGGGGTTATTTTAAATAATACATTTGGAAAGTAATTAGCCCAAGCATGTGATGCCAAGGAGCCCCGATTCCTAACAGCTCTTTCAGCTGGCTTATGCCAAAAAAATTCTTAATGTTTCCCAGGAGAGAACTTCTCCCAGCAATCAGTGACAGTTAAGGGCACTCAGGACTTTAAAGGTTTTAGGCCCTAACTCTTGTGCTACTATTTCCACACTCTGCAGTGCTGCAGCTGGCTGACGTTTTTCCCCACTTCCCCACCGAGCTCAGGGATTCTCATCCCCCATCTTCCCACACTTCCCAGGGGTGTGCTCTGCAAGGTTGGATCCTGCTGTCAGGCTGACTAATGCTGGAGGTGGTGCTCCTCTTAGCTCAGCTTCACAAGCTCTTAAAAGGCCATTTGGCTATGAGGAAGAGTGGCTGAGTGGGCAGAAGAGAGGAGAACAAGAGCCCACCTTGGGCTGAACTGCTCCTAGGCCCCTCCCTGATCCTACAGACCCCAGAAGAGAAGCACTGGCTGAGCACAAAGCAGCATATATCCACTTCTGCTCCACAGATGCTAACCTCTGGCAGAGAGGGTAAAGCTTCTGGCACTATTCTGTCCATAATTTTCAGTCACTGTTAACATCTTGCAAAATGATCCCAGAAAAAGGGGGATTTCTGTGCTAGGAAAACATAAAACCAGAACAGTAAACATCATGATGAGCTTGTGCAACCCCTCTGGATATATAAAGGGAAAAGCTTTTCCACCCTGTCTCCCAGGAAGAATCAGATTCTGCAGCACGCCAGCATATCCAGCCCATTCCTGTGGGTGCGTGGCACTTGATGAACAGGGATTCTCTGGCATCCACATATCAGAGCCTGGAAAGGCCTTCCAGATCACTCCAAATACCTTCCCCAAACTAGAGAATTCAAAGGAGTTCAGCCTGGTGGAGTTAGGTCATGTTCTCCATTCCCTGATTTGAGTGACTCCTATATTCGTTCCCATTTATTTAATCTGTTGGCTGGGTCCCTACCCTGAGTCACCACAGTGACAGCAGCCACATCAGAACAAGGACTGGCACTGTCCCTAAATGACAGAACCTGAGGAGAGTCTGGCCTGGCAGCTTTTAACATTCCACAGCCATGCTTTCCAGATTTTAGGTGCGTAACAGTCCTCCCGTTCCTAAACACCAGGGTTTCTCAGAGGCTTTGGCTCCCCTGCCTTCGTGGAAAGCATGGTTTTACTCAGATCTGTGAGGAGGACAGTGGCTCTTAAGATCCACCCCAAAAGCCACTTGAAATTCAGAGCCAGGCAACTGACCCAAAGTCTACTGGGGAATATGAGTCCACTAAACAGAGTGGATCAGGCCCTAGCTCTGAGGTTACAGATTAACCCCTAAGACCCAGATCTGAAAGCACTGAGCTCCTCTGTGGTCACCACACACACAGGATCCCTGTCAGCATCAAAAAATGCTGGCTCCAGACCTAAGACCATCTCTGTTACCCTTCATCCATAGCCAGGATGTATTTTGCCTCCTGCAAAGTTTGTTCTGTTCTGTGCCTGTGGTAGAAGGTGTTTTTGGGGATTTCTGGGCTCCCTCTTGTGGCACACTGCAGACACCCACAGCTCCCTTCTTCCTGGAAAAAGCACCGTGGTCCCGTGGTGTTGGGGCTGCTTTGAGCCAACACACACCACGTTTTGCTTCTTGGAGCCACACCGTGATATAGCAGAGGGCCTGGGGGGAAAACCACAGCTGGATCACACAGCTGGAGTCTGCTCAGCTCTATCTCCTGCTCCAGAGTTTTGCCTCCTTTGTAGCCCAGAAATTTGCTGCTCTGACTACAGCGGGTAAATGCCCCTCAGCCTTTCCTCAAGGGAGCAGATGCCTCAGGAAGGAATGAAGACTTTACCCGGGAAAGCCAGGAATGACTGTGTCCACAGAGGCACTTGGACCATTTATTATTGAGCAAGCCAGCTGTAAGAAAGCTGGGAAACCCCTTCAACCCGTGTTCAGAGCAGGGTCTGGCAAGACCAGCAAGGGGTTGGGACTTCCCAATTTGCTCTGTTGACTGTCCTGGCTTTCACAAACAGAAAGCAAAGTCGGCCCTCGCAGCCAGGTTAGTGCCCTGAACTTAAACCTACACCAGTTTTAATGACTAACTCAGGATGGGAGAGCACAAGAGACACCGTGACATCAACGTGGCTTTTGGCTTTGTGGGACAAGAAATCTCTGTGGAGGCTGTTCCTGACGTAGGGCTGAGACTGGGCACTCCCAGGAACAGCTGCAGCCACTGGAGGAGCCTCTGGCTCACAGATGTTGTCACTGTCACTGTGTCAGAATGCCACTGCCTCCTCCATCCCCTTCCCTTGACAAGTCAGCCAGGGCAGGCAATCTCACTGCTCACAACCACATGGAACAGAGCTGGGTGGCACATGGATTTGCCTTCCCCAAAGGTCAGAACACAGCACAACAGCTGTGTCAGGGCAAGTTTAGAGTGGGTGTTAGGAAAAGGTTCTTCTCCCACAGGGTGGTCAGGCACTGGAATAGGCTCCCAACAGCAGCAGCCATCAGCCCCAAGCTTGCCAGGGCTCAGGGAGCCTTTGGACAACACTCTCAGGCCCAGGGTGGGATTCTTGGAGCTGTCCTGTGCAGGGCCAGAGTTGGACTTTGATCTTTGACTTGAAAGGTTCCTTTCCACTCAATATTATTCTACTTTTAAAGCTAATTAAGCAAACGCAGGTGTCCTGCTCAGTCATTTCTGTCAAAGTCAACTGCCCCCAGCTCCAGTACACCTCAGGCACCCATCATGAACACTCAAACACCCCAGAAACCATTGGGATCTTACCAGCACTCTTCTCCTTCCTCCCCACAGAACAGCCAGGTGCTTTGTTGGAAGCACCAACACCAAGGAAACACACACAAGCCCAGGCAGGGCAGTGGTCAGTACCAGTTTTGGCCCTAAAAAAGTCAGCTGTCCATCACACTGCCATGTGAACCTGAGCTGTGCTGCTTCTGGAGGCAGCCTGAGTGTCCTCTCATACCAAAAGGCTCTTTCAGACGCAGCCAACTGCAGCAAGGGCAGCACGAACTCAGGGAGTGCCATGATTTAACTTGTGCTCGTTTGTGTTGAGGTTGGTGACAAGGCAACAGATCAAACATGGGCATAAAGGCATCCATCCCACACACAGGAAACTGTACTTGGCAAGCTTTCTGCAGCCTCAGGAGAGCAATTCCCAAGGAGAGGGGATGCACCTCCCTCCCAGCATGGGCAGAGCTGTTGCTAAGGCTGGGGTCCAAGCCTCCACCTGTGTGTTCTCACCTCAAAGGGAAAGTCTGTAGCCAGCAGCTCACACAGGCTGTCCGAGGAGCAGGGGAAGTTCTGCAGGCCCACAAATTTGTACTGAAAGAGTAAGAGAGGTTTAGAAGAGGCAACCCTCCTACAGGAGAACGAGTTGCTGAATCCAGCACTGGTGTGCAGGCAGCTAAGAAGGAAGGATTCCTTCGGTGCAGGATCCAACATAAGAAAGAAAGGGTGAGGAACAGCTCCCACATACTCCTGATACCTTTTTTCCCAAGCACCTAAGACTGCAGGAAGGACTTTTCAGGAGACCTGACCCAGAAATGCTCTTCTAACCAAAATAGAAAATTACAAGCTCCAGGCAGGATGCAAAGCAGACAGACGTCTGCTCCAGGCTGCTGGCTCAGCCAAGCCAATCTTTCCACCCAGGAAATGAAAGCTGAAACGACCCCCTCCCCCCCTTCATCAGGTAGTTATCTTCTGGATATTCCTGTTGGGAGGCAGGACAGGATGTTCTCTGAACACGGACACCCTCACTGCAGTCAGCCCCATTTATCACTGAGATGCTCAGCTCACAGGAGCTGCTCTGCTTGGCCATGCCTGAGCAGACAAATCTGGCATGTCTGTGCCCAAAAATCACGTTCCAAGCTGCTGGGGGCTCTAGCTCTGACCCCCATGGGTAAGTCTTCAAAGGAGGACTTTTTATTCTGGCTCAGCAGGGACTCCGGGTGGCAGGCCAGCATTCACCTCGACAACTTCAATGATCAGTTTAAACAGAGGAAAGGCCTAAAGCTTTACAAACCCACAGGACTGCAAGAATAAACCCTATTGTAGTCAGGCTGCTAACCAACAGTGCTCCTGAAGAAACCACACTGGTTTTCCATTCCATTGCAAGGGAAAGCTAAAAACAGCATGGAAGTTAGCTGATACCCTGCAGTGTGATGATCTCCCTCAGCACTTTGGTTGCGGGGGGGAAAAACCCACTGAACTCATTTACAATATGCAGTGGTTCTATTTACATCCTGACACGGCATCCCATTTCATCAGATCTACACTTTGAAGCCTGATCTGAGGGGAAAGGAAAAAAAGGAAAATGCTTTCTTGTGAAAGAAACTGCTGAAGCCTGCTGAACAGGAGAGCTTACCCCCCCTCAGCCTCCTCCTCAGTACAAAAGGACTTACCGGATTAATCCTGCTTTTCTCTCCCAGCCCTTCCTCCTCTTGGATTTTTGAGGAGAGCCAGAAGAATCTGAAGTCAGTCTGTGAAAGGAGGCAGAGTTAGTGACCATTCACCACATATCACCTGACAGCGTCTGCTGAGGGTCTTTGTTCCTCTGCACTCACCTGGGAGATTTACAAACTTGATTTCATCTGCAGAAACAGCACCCCACACCCTGCTGCTCCCCCCCAAAAACTGTGCACAGTCATCCAGCAGCCCTAAAGCTGCTGGAAATATCTGCCTTTTGCAGAGCAAGCTCAGCAGTGCTGGAGCAAAGCAGCTCAGGGAACACCAGGGAGGGCAGGGATTCAGTACCTGGCAGTCATAAACAGGGTGTCCTCTCCAGCACATCACATCCAGAATATAGTATGTCTGCTTGGCCTCATTGTAGATGCAGTCCAGGATGCTGTACACTGCACACACAGACACAGAGAGGTCAAGCCCTGCTCCAAACCAGCTGGCAAACACCAGGTCCCAGCTCTCTGACATTAATCCTGCCCTGATGTGAGACTGCAGAGGGATCCCCTTCTCCTAACAGAAACTGCAATCACAAAAAGCCTTGAGCTTGAGGAGTCCCACGAGGCTGCAAAGGGACAACAAGCAAGGGCTTGTTTCAGAAAATGGCATTTGCCAGACAGTAAGCTTCTCTTTTTGGGGCAAAAAAAAAATAATTCCAAGAGGTACTAAGGAAGATGACACCATACAAAGGTCTCTGTTAGAGGACAGAGAGGATGTCTGATTTTAAGAGTGTCAGTCAGAGAGGAAGCTTATTAAAAATAGTGGCAGGACATGGGGCAATGGTTTTAAACTGGAAAAGGGCAATGTTAGATTAGATGTTAGGAAGAAATTCTTTCCTGTGAAGGTGCTGAGTCCCTGGCACAGGTAGCTCAGAGCAGCTGTGGCTGCCCCATCCCTGGAAGTGTCCAAGGCCAGGTTGGACAGGGGTTGGAGCAATCTGGTTTAGAGGAAGGTTCCCTGTCCTTGGCAGGGCAGTGGAACAAGATGAGCTTTACAACCCAGCTTTGGTCTCTTACAACCCAAACCATTCAGGGATTCTGTGTGCTTATCTAGCATAAAGGCAGCTGACATTGTTCCATCTAGTTATCTCCAGAGATACAGAAACAGGCCTGAAGCTGACCACCTCAGCACAAAAAAGGGGCACAGCCGTGGGACTTTGGGGAGCTGGAGGAACAGCACTGGGCCTGTCAGCACACACAAACTCCCAGGCAGTTCCCCTCACTCTATCCCAAATGCCTCCTCACACCGGTACCTTTGTCACCGGTTGAGTTGTGCCGGTTTCCCCCCGGAAGAAAGGATGGGAACCTGTTGACACAGAAGCCACTCTTGGTGTAAGCTGCTGTTGTGCCCTGTGAGGAAAAAAACAGAGAAAAAACCCAGTCAAGCCAGTTTCATGTTGTCTGTGAAGGGGTACACGTCCTTTAGCAGCTGGTGGAAGCCCACTTACCCTAGAGGCCACAACAAGAGCCCTTTTCCCAATGGGACACACCACCACAACCCACTCCTGCTCCAGATCTGAGGGGACATCCACCAGCCACTCTGACAGCATCAGCTATGGAGAGTCCAGGGAGAAGAACCAGTCAGTAACAACTCTTCTGAAGTTATGGACAACAAACAGCTCAAGGGCAAAGCAAGGAGGTTTTGCCTTTGCTTTGACGGCTACACTGGGTGCTTTAGAGGCAGCTGGCATTGCTTGTCACCTCCAAAAGGGCTCCTTCCCTCCTCTCTGATGAAGTCCAACCTGCCTAGCACATTCTTCCCCAAGTCTTTCTCTTGCTTCCCAGCTGCTGACTAAGCTTCAGACTCAGCAGGGCTCACAGCCCTTGACTGGGCATCCCACACCTTGGTCTGCACTCCAGCACTTTATTTTTAAACACATAGCAGGGCTTAGAGATTTCAAAACATTAGGAGTAAAGAGCCTGGACAAGTTAACCTCTTCAGAGGTTGCTTAAGTGTCTATGTGTTATCTAGGATGGATACAGCACCCAGGCTGATAAAACCCAGCTGAGTTTGCCCTTCTTTCTTTTCCAAACACAGGGAAAGACAGAAATACTGCCTAACAGGGTACTCATGCTGCTGGCTGAGCTGGAATCTCCTAAAGTGGGGAACACAGTGATGCAGAGTTGATAGTTGGAATCAGTAACCTAGGAGGTCTTTTCCAACCTATGTGATTCTAAACCACCTCCCATCTCCACGTGTTTTCCATTTGAACTCCGCACGTTTTGGAGGTGAACTAATTACAGTTTATCCGTGAGCACCAAGTCAGGCAGCACACGCTTCTCAGCCCCCAAGTGGCCATCACCCTGGCCTCAAACCACCCCACATCCCTGCTCCACAACCACACCTCGCTACGGGGTCACAGACGGCTCCTCACCTGATTGGCGTAGCGCTTGGGCAGCTTTTTGCCAGCATCCACGTCCATCGCCTCCTCCTCCGCATCTTCCCCTCCTCTGTCCTCGTCCTCGCTCTCCACCCCTGCCCAGTCATCCTCCGCCAG
>VYXD01005618.1:80267-107244 GCA_013397195.1 Hylia prasina
CTGCTGGCCATGCTCTGGATGACCATGGTGGCCTTGGCCCCACGTTGAGGCCAGAACATGTCCCTTCCCCCAGCCCTGCTCCCTCGGGAGCACAATGGGCACTGGGATTGAGCCTGCCACCGCCGTCCCCAGGCAGGCAGCCAGCCTCTGGCACTGCAAGCAGCCTCCAGAGCTGAGCCAACATCCCAGCTCCCCTGGACCTGGCTGGGCAAGGGGATGCCCTGCCTGGGGTGCCCCGTGGCAGCTCAGTCCCTGAAGATGGGGTGTGCAGCTGGAGCAGGGCACTGGTCCCTGTGCCCAGTTCATCCTCTGCTCTGGTGTCCTGGCATGGGGACAGGGATGGGCTAAGGACCCTGTGGGCTGCATGCACCTCTTTGGAAGGCCGTGCCTCAGTTTCCCCAGAGGTGACCTGGTGCTCTCTGTGGTCCTTCAGCAACCACAGAGGTCTCCCTGCTCCACCATCCATCCCCTCTGTACCCTCATGTCCACACCACACTCCCAGGACACAGCAAATCCATTGACTAGAACCTGTATTCCATTAGCATTCCTGCCTTTTCCCTCTGGCACCTGGCAGCAGGCAGCTAGGCCTTCACTGCCCATGGATGAGCATTTCAGAGCCTGCCTTGGCCAGATGGGGGGGCTGAGCATCCTGCTGCTGCCCCCCACACCTCCGACAGCATCCTGAAAATGTGCCAAGAGTTGGAGGATAGAACCAGCTCCGAGCATTTCAGTGGCTGCCCCAGGGTGCAGCAGGATAATGGTGGGGAGGAGTCTGGGGGTGTACACAGTGCTTCACATGCCCCAGCAGTGTCTGTCACTGCCTTTGTTATCTGTCACACAGGCTGTTCCCTGTTCCCACAAGAGAAATCAGGGCATAGAGGGCTGAGAGGAAGCAGCAGGAACATGGAGCAGATCCGTTTCCTCCTCCCACTTCCCAAGGCTGCTCCTGTGTGGGAAAGCCAAGGCTGAGGGAGGCCCTGTGTGAGTCCTGCCACTACTGACAGCAGGGTTGGGAGGTGATGGCTGGAACATCCTCCCTGGAGAGCGCTGCAGCCAGCACAAGAGAGCCTGTGGCTGCCTCCGTTCCTGCACGTGGCTTCCCAGAGCTCTTGTCTTGCTTCTTCTCTTTGGGCCTCCCTCCACCATGGGAAGAAAACCTGGCATCCTTGTTCTGAGCTCTGGGTTTGTGCGTGGGCCAGGCTGTCAGGCTGCAGAGACAACCTGTGCGTGTGTCCTGAACCCAGCAAGATGCTCCAGGGTGGGCAGAATCAGCTGGGGTCCCGCAGGGAGCAGCCAAACAGCTGGAGGGTGAAGGATGGGGATGTTGGGACAAGCAGAGCTGCTGATCAGAGCCTTGTCAGCCACATGGATACACCCACCAGTGCTCAGTAATTGGGGATCAGCCACTAAAGGAGCGCAGTGACCCAACCCAGCTCCTCCCATGCGAGGGGGAGTGCAGGGCGCAGCTGTGGGCAGGATGGGGCTTGCTGTGCACGCCACGCTGCCGGCACACGCTGGCAAGGGGGGTGGAGAGGCACAGCTGCCAACGGGGAGCAGGGAGCACTCCTGGGGGAGCTGGAGAAGTCCTGCCTGCCCATCAGGGTCAGCAGCAACTCAGGGGATGGAGCCAAGTGGAGTTTCACTGCCACCTCCACCATGTCAGGAGGTGGATGAGTGTGTGCCCGTGTAGAGGAGTGACTCTGGGCGGATGCAGGTGGGAGGACACAGGCATGGATCAGGGCAGAGGGAGACAGCTCAGCCTGCCAGCTCCAATCTTTTAATTGCTGTGCTTCTCAAATATTTCCGAAGCATAACCCTGAGTCGGCTCCTCCAGGCAAAGATACGAGCACCAGCTGGTTCCCTTGGCTGTTGCTATAAATGCTTCCTCCTGCTCCCAGCCCAGGGAAATTATGGGCGATCAGTGGTGTCTGTTTTAGGGAATAAGCTGGGAATCAGCTTTAATGGAGGTGTGTCAGCTTTCCAGGTTCCCCCTGCTAGGCTTAGGCAGTGTGATGCTCAGCTGTCCCAGCTCTCCGTGCCAGCCTGGATTCCTTCTCTCCGGTCCCTGGGCAGGCGCCGAGCATGGGGAGGTAGGTCCTGCACTGCCAGAGAGCTGTGTCTCTGGGTGTGTTGTTTGTGCAGGAGGGGTGGGGAGCCCAGGCTCTGGGATGTGGTTATCCCTTCGTCATTGTCTGTCTGCTTTGGAGTTGCTGGGTGTGGAAACAGAGGTCAGGCTCAATTTGTCTGAAATTTAAATTGCAGCTGGGCTGGGGAGCCATGGCAGGCTTGGGGGATGCTCTCTGGTGTCCGGGTCCTCACCACTCCGTACTTTCCCTAGCACCTGGGAATCTCCTCTGGCCCTGCAGCGTAAATCCGTGTGCTTTATCTCACGTGGGCAGGTGGTGGGACAGATGCCAGCTTCCCGGGGCTGGCACTGTCCCTGTGTGGGTTTGTTCGAGGTGCTCCCAGGGTGACGTTCCAGCTCTTCCCCCAGGCTCCATCCCGTCCTGCCGGGCTTGCTGCCAGCTGAGCCTGTTCTGCAGGCTGCGGGCATGACTGGCCCGAATCAGACAGGCACATAGCAGGGAGGGAGGGCTCCCGGCATCCCGGGGCACTGTGCTTGGCTTGGAGCAGAGTCGAGGTACTGAGCCTCATCATCACACTACGCAGCTGTCAGCCGCGGGTCTGGCTCTGAGCTTTCCACGTAGGACAGCTCCCAGGAGGACCCGACCCCCCTTCACCTGCCTCAGCGTCCTCCTGCCCTCCCAGGAGACTGCTCCTCATCACCTGCCATCATCCCCCGAGGGGACCCCGGGATGCTGCTCCTGGCTCCCGGGGGAGTCCAGAGCATCTCCTGGGGCTCATGAGAGCTGCCAGGGAGGTTCTGGGATTGAGACAGAGAGGCCAGAGCCCTGGGACCATGCCTCCCCAAAAGAGTTTTGCCTGCCTGGGCTCAGGGGGTTCCTGTGGTCAGTCCCAGAAGTGTGGACAATGCTGTTGCAGGGTCCTGCAGCTGTTGTGGCCAGAGCACTGGGGGATTTTGGAGGCATGTGATGCTTACGTGGGTCCCAGTCTCCTGTGCTGGCCTGAAGCCGGGCTGGGAATGAAGTCCCGCGTTTGTTGAACCCCTGCTAAAGCTTCCTGGGGGGCGGGGATGTTTCAAAGCCAAAGGATCCAACCTGCCCTGGGTGGATTCTTTGTTTGCATTTGAATAGGTGCCTGGAAACTGGTTCATGTCACCGGAGCTGTGACAGCCTCCCCTCCTGCTCTGTCCCCATCCCTACCTGTGAGCCTCAGTGCCTCCAGCTCCTGCTGAAACCTGACCTGAGACCACGCTGCTGGTGTTATCCACCCAGGAGAGGTGCTGGATCCAGCCTGTCACAGGTGGCATGGCCATGGGGTTATGGTCCCCATCCTTCTTCCCGAGATGCTCTCCAAGAGCTCTGGGAGACGCTGGGAGAACTGGGGGTGTTCACCTGGAGAGAAGGCTCCAGGGAGATCTTAGAGCCCTTTCAAAGGCCAAAACAGGCTCCAAGAGACCCGGAGAGGGTCTTTGGACAGGGGCCTGCAGTGACAGGACGGGCAAATGGCTTCTTACTGACAGAGGGCAGGGAGAGATGGAATACTGGGAAGAAATTGCTCCCTGTGAGAGTTGTGAGGCCCTGGCACAGGGTGCCCAGAGAAGCTGTGCCTGCCCCATCCCTGGAAATGTTCAGGCCAGGTTGAATGAGGCTTGGAGCAACCTGGGATAGTGGAAGGTGTCCCTGCCCATGGCAGGAGGGTGGAACAAGATGACTTTTAACGCCCCTTCCAACCCAAACCATTCCATGATCTTCCCTGAACCTCTGCTAGCTTTATACCCAGCTTGGCAGGGAAGGGTGCTGGGAAGGGCCTGGCCAGGAAACTTCTGAAATTGTCTGGGCTGTGGTTTGTGTTTCATGTCCAGGCAGGAGCCCACCTGGGCCCTCAGCCCTTGCTCAGGTGGGTGGGTGCCTGGCAGTGGCAGCACTGAAGCTGCATCTGATCCTGCAAACCTGGAGTAACCAAATCCTTCAGTTTTGAAGATTTAAACCCTGCCAGCAGAGCTTGGCCCCGGAGAGCTGCCGTCCTCACTGCCGTTTTCCAGGTTACTGCCTGTCCTCCCCTGACCTCAGGAAGGGGATGTTTCCCAGCAGCGGGAATACAACCACAAGCCTTAAAAATAACCTGGTTGGCTTTCAGTGTTCCTTACAAAATAGGCCACGTTCCTTCTATTTAATCCCTGGGCACAAGACAAGAATCACTGGGAAGGAAAACACAGCGATGCTTCCAAGGCAGCCCTCAGTAGATGCAGCCCCCATCCCTCACTGGGGGTATGTAAGTAGTGAAGATAATAAAATTGTGTGTTTGAATGAGTAGGGGAGGTGCAGAGCTGTGATCTGGAGTCCATGGCAGAAGCTGTCCCAGCCTTTGGGGAGCAGCATGGCCTTGGCAATCTCCCAGCCATGGCGTGGGCAGCACGGTCACCCTGACCCCATTTCACAGTGGGAAGAGGGTGTAATTTGCCTCTGAGCAGAAGGAAACCTCCTTTTTCCCTCTAGAGGAGGCAGGAGGAGGGTTTTGGAGGTGGGAAGCAGACATCCATCAGCCTCCCCTTGGGCCAAATAGGCTCAGAGGTGCCAGGTTTCCAGCATGCCCTGCCTGCCTGCACCCTGATGGCTTTGGATGCCCATCAGATGTGCCAGCACCAGCTGAAGCAGGGCAGGTGTGATTTACTGCTCACTGAGGGTTTGGCACCATAAACCCAGCCAGGAAAACTGCTGGCATGATCCAGGCAAACATCCCAGCTCTGCTGCAGCCTTGGAGGGGGACCACACAGGGTCGTTGTTCAGGGAGGGATCATTTGCTGGATTTCATCTTGGCTGAGAGGGGTGCAAGTGGTCCCCCGTGGTCCCTGGGGGTTCATGTCAGCTTCCCATCAGACGTGTGTGAGCAGGATGTGCCCTGTGATGAGATTCCCAGCTGGAGCAGCGCAGGGTATTATTGTTGGGTCCCATCCTGAGCTCAGAGCTCAGTTTTTCCTCTGCCCTCCCTCAGACAGTTTCTATTTAAGTTTTTAGGACTCTGGGCTGGGGAATATTTGAGCAAGAGCCCAGAATATGGTCCATTACCTCCAAATGTCGCTCAGCAGCTTAAAACAGGCCTGGCAAGGGAGACAGCTTAGGAAAACAGTGATGCACCTCGGAAAAGGCACTTTATTCTGTTTGCTTCTGCCATACTGGAGTATACAGTGGAAAACCGTGCTGGCTCCGCTTCTCTGCTCTCCTCTCTGGTTTCACACTGCCCAGGTGAGCTCCAGCCATCCCTCCCTGCCAAGGGCATCCTACCTGTTGTGCAACCCCCCCAGGGCTCGGTGCAACTGGCTTCATGCAGCACATGGCAAGTAGAGAAAGAGCGAGGCAGGTATTTTTCCAAGTGGGTGGGGACTCCTAAATTCCCCTGGCATTGGCTACAGAATATTTTCCGAGCCTCTGCTCCAGTGTCTCAGCCCGCCTAGCCCTGGGGAATTTGGGCAGCTTCATCCCCAGCCTGACTCAGCGCAAGCTGCTCCTCATCCTCCCTCTCTTACCGAGAGCTGTGAAAAGCACCCCTGAGGCGACTGTGCTGCCTTCAGAGGAGCCACCGCTGGACCAGCCTGGGTGGCTCTGTGGGGACCAGTGTCATCAGGTGTCCCCCAGCACTGTGGCCTCCGTCAAGTGGCCCAAATTAGCACCCAAAGTCAGCGATTCCCAGCGATGCTCAGGAATTTTTGCCTGTCCCCAGTTGCTTATGCAGTGTCCCCCTCCCCTGCCCAAAGGAGATGTGGGGCTACAGCGTGGGCTGGAGCAGCAGCCCCTCCTGCATCTGTGGGATGCCAGCTCCCAGGGGGGAGGAGGAGAGCCAGGAGGAGGTGGCTGGTGGTGCTGCAGGAGGGGCTGGACGCCCAGGCGGTCTCGTGCCACCGCAGCCAAGCCCTTCACACCCAGTACTGGTTGTTTTTCAGCGGGGGGTTGGAAGTCCGGCAGTACTGGAGGAGCTCGGGGTCTGGAGGTGCCCCTGATGGTGGGGGCCCCGTGTCCTTGCCCTCCAGGGTGGTGACAGTCGTTAAGGGGATGTTTTGGCTGGGGTCTGTCCTCCGGAAGGTCTCGTGGTCTGGCACGGCCCCGTTCTTGGCCTTGGAGGCAGGAGTGCCCTGGACATGGTGCTTCCCAGTCTTGTTGCGCTTGTGCAGGTAGAAGAGCAGGGGCAAGATGAGGGCCAGCAGGAGGAAAATGAGGCAAATGGGGATGATGATGCTGAACATGTTGGCCTCAATGAAGCTGAGGAAGGTGCCCCCCGCCCTGGGGCTGGGGCTGGTGGTGGCACTGGGGGCCAGCCAGGGAGTAGGGGGCATGCCCAGCTCGCTGTCATCGGGGCTGCTCCGCACCGTGCCATGGGGCACTGGGGGTGAGGGTGCCAGCGGGACCGTAAGCAGGGTGACACCATAGGATTTTGAGGCATTGTAGGGCTCGATGCTGTACTCCAGGGACGCCAGTGCTGGTGGCACGCCGGCAGCCACCAGCTCAAAGGAAAAGCTGTCCCTCTGCAGGGGTTGTTGGGTGTCCCCAGCATCCAGCACCTCCAGCCCCACCAGCCCTTGCTCCAGCTCACTCTGGCTGAAGGTTTCGACTGGGGAGGTGGGTTGTCCTGGATCCCTGGATACCCTCACAAGACGGCTGGCACGGGGCGCCCTGCGGACCTTGAAGACTGGGACGCTCTTGGTGTGGTTGGCCAGCTCACTGGCATCGAGCACACTGGTGTCCAGGAGGGCTGTGGTGCCTCGGGGCCACAGGCTGCCTGCTTGGGCCTTCACCACAGCACGGACAGTCACATTCACCACCCCGGTCCTGTTTCCTGCCCGCGAAATGGCAACAAACTGGAAGTCATCCTCAGGCGACCTGAGGTCACTGAAGGTGAACGTCACCTCCCTGCGATCCAGCTGCTTCTGTGAGAAGCCCCGCACTGGCTTTTGGTTGACTTGCACCTGTCCAAACCTGGGGTCCCTGGTGATCCTGTACAGGACATTGCCTGCCCCTCGTGGTGCGGCACCCAGCAGGTGATGGTGGGACACAGGGGCCCTGTTCAGGTCTTGGGGCACCTCCAGCAGTGCAGCGGTGCTGGGGGCAGGCAGCACCTCGATCTCCAGCGAGATCTGCACGGGTGGGTGGTGGCCACTGGAGAGCCTCAGGGCTAAGGAGCCCGGGGCACGGCTCCCAGTGGCAACAAACACCACGTGGCCAGCGTTGACATCTGCTTGGGTGAAGCTGCTGATGGGCTCCCGTGGGTTGTGTGCGCTGGCCACATGGCCAGCCAGGGGTCGCTGGAGGATGCTGTACACCATCTCCTGTGGGGACACCGGTGCATCTGCCACATCCAGGTACTCCTGTGACAAAGTGACCACGGAGCCTGGTGGGACCTGTAGAACTTCCTGCCGCTTCACCACCCGCGGTGGCTTGGGGCTGCTGGTCACTGTTATGTTGAATGCTTCAGAGATGACCACCCCATCCTGTGGAGGACGGACAGACTGCTGTTCCCGGGGCTGGAGCCATGCCTTAAAACTGAAATGGTCTTTGGAGATGCTGTCCCCGCTATGGGCGTACACCAAATGCCTCGCTGCCAGGTCTGACTGCAGGAAAAAGGGCCGTGACTGCTCCAGAGGCACACCGGCCACCAGGAGCTGTCCATGAGCCGGTGGCTCTGTCACCAGGAAGGCGACATCATATCCAGCCCTCTCAGGGACCAGGATCTGGCTCAGGAGGTTGGAGGCATCCAACACCGAGGTGTTGATCTCAGCCTGCTGAGCCCTTGTGAGCCGCAGACCTGGAAAGAAAGGGGATGAGAATCAAATAATGAAAGCTGGTGAGAGTTTGATGCAATGACGGAAGAAGGAATTGGATACAGTTTTAGATGTCTGATGTAATATATCAGCTGTGGAAAACAATACAGTGGTGTCTTCTTCAGACAAACAAGCCCTCCTGAAGAGCTGGTTTGTCCCATGCTTCTCCATCCTACCCTTACCTGCGTTTTTCCAAAGCTGAGTCAAGCGCTGGGGACAATCTTCCTCGAAGGAGATCAGGACGAGGAGGATGAAAGAATCTGAGATGGTTGTGGGAGTGACTACACGGAAGCGGATGGCATCTTGGGCCAGCCAGAAGGGCTTGTCTGGCATCTCGTGCTGGTAGAAAATCAGCTGGCTGTCCACCTGAAAATTAAAAAAAATATCCTTGATCAGCTCCTATCTTGACTCGGGGATGGAGCAACCATGCTTAATTAGGTAAGAAATGGGGATTTTCACTAGCCATGGCATGGTAGTGACCACGGTGTTTCTTTACCAGGATGTGAAACTGTGGCTGCCCCATCTCTGGAAGTGTTCAAGGCCAGGTTGGACAGGGCTCAGAGGCAACATGGTCTAGAGGAAAGTGTCCCTGTCCTTGGGGAAGGAACAAGGTGACCTTTAATCTCCCTTCCAACCCAAACTGTTCTGTGACTCTGTGGTGTTTCTCCTAGCAATTAGGGGAACTGAGGCTCAGATGTTCAGCATCCTCCAAGGGTGAGCATAGCACAGAGGAGCTTCCAGGGAGAGTAAACCTATGTGTCTCTGAGTGATGGAATGAAATAAGACCCTTGCTGGGCCCTACAAAATTTGCCCCCATGGGAGAAGGGTTTTTTCAGAGCAGGGGTGAAAAAATCATGTTTGGCTCTTCCCTTCAGCAGCAGCCAGGCTGGCTGGCTCTGCAGCAGGGAGATGGCCTAGGAAAAGGGATTAAAGCTCCCTCAGCCTCCCCCAGTGCTAAATCCAAGGCTGGGACAGCAGCTCTTAATCCCTCTCAGCAGCTGTTGGCAGAGCTGGGAAAGTCACGGCTGGAGCCTTGCGTTGCCTCCTGCCTGGGATCAGGTGCCTGTGGTGGCAGTGGGCTCAGACTGGGACGCCCATGCTGTGGTGGGGGGATGAAGGGCTGTGTTTGGGGTTCTCAGGGGCTGGAGGAATTGAAATCTCACCTGGGCTTGGGTGAAGTTCCTGATTTCCTCCCCCTGTGAGGTGGTCAGCCTGCCCAGGCGCGGGGCTTGCTCGATGCTGTAGTACAGAGTGGTGGAGCTGGTGGGGTTGTTGCTGATTGCCTGCAGGTTCTGGCTGGTGATGGGCTGCAGGGCACCTGGAAAACACATCCAGTATGGATTTCAACCTGGCCACCTACCTGGAACCTCTGCCAGGGGCATCTCAGCAGTGCTTGGGCAAGGGGAGGAGGTCCAAGGGGGCCCCATTTGAACTGGGAGAATGGGAAAGGTGCTGGTACCCACCTGGGCAGAGAGTGAGGCTCTGCTTCCTGGCCAGGCTGATGACGGGCTCTCTCTGGGCCCTGATGAGGAAGAAGTGCCCAGGAGACAGGTTCTCGCCATCCCACAGATCGAAGGCAAAGCCACCATCCAGGGGTCCTGTGGAAAGCACAGCCCTGGGCATTTGTGGGGCCCAGAGGAGATGCAGCTCCCCATTAACCTGTCAGGGTTTTGGACCAGGGATGGGGTGTGCATCCCCTGTGGTGGCACAGTGTCCCCATCACCCTGGGGTGGTGCAGGGGGCCTGGGGCACCTCAGTCCTGCCCTACCTTGGTGCACGAAGAGGATGAGGCCGTTGTCTATCTGGGCCTGAGTGAACCTCTGGACCTCAGTGCCGGGCGCTGACCTCAGCACAACCTTCCCGTTGGCTGGGGGCTGGATGGAATAGGTCACCTCTTCCGCTGGGGAGTCCTCGTCCTCGGCACGCAGGATGTGGGGGCTGAGAACAGCCGTGGCACCTTCCCGCAGCTGGGGGACAGGGAGAGGCTGTCACCCCCCTGCGACACCCCTGGCACTTCTCCCTCTTTTCCCATCCCAGCTCAGACCACTCTGCTGGGTGCCAGAGCACATCCCAGCCCAACAAGGGTGCCTTGTCTGCATCCTGGGTGATTCCTCCATCGTCTGGCCTCCTCCCAGCCCTGCGTCACCGCTGCCGTGTTTGCCAGCACGTGCCATGCAGCTGGGTCTGTGCCTCTGCACGGCCTGTGCTGCAGGGCAAAGGTGCCTCAGTTTTCCCAGTTCCTGGGAGTGGAAGAGGGCCCTGGGGCAGGGGCTGTGCCTTTGAGACCTTGCTTTGCAGGGAAGGGGTTTCAGTGGGGCGCACAGGCTGCTGTTGGGTACACAGTGACCACAAGCAGCCCTGTCTCTCCCTGGCTGGGTGTTTCTCCTCGCTCCTGCTTGTCCCAGTTCCCGTCCTACCGCCCCCTCACAAGGCTGCAGCAAGGCCCGCTGTCCCAGCAAACCCTCCAGGAATGACAAATATGTGGCCGAGTTCAGAGCCACTGAGGAACTTCCCAGGACCACTTCTTCCCATCCAGTGGTGCCGACCCTCCTGTGGGAACACTGCCATGCCAAAGCCCTGGCATCTCCCATCTCCAGCTGGAGGCAATGATTTTCCCCGCTTGTGACCCTGTGCCACATCTCCATCTTGGCAGACCACAGGGATGAATCTTGTACTGCCAAACAGGTTCTGCCCACGCAACCCAGAGCTGCCCTTTGCCCTCAGGATGCCTGGAAATCACGGGGTGCACGGATGGAGCCGTGCCATGGCTCACGTGGGGTGGAGGAGTGGGATGTGCAGCATCCCACAGCATCATGAGGCTGGGATCTCGGAATTCTGCATCTCGGGAATCTGCAAGACAACACCCAGGCAGGCGCTGGAGGAGGTGCTCTGCTGGATGAGCTCTTTCCTGCTGTTTTCAGCTGGCCTAACCCAAAACATTGCTTGAGTGGGTATGGGTGCCGACAGAGAAATTAAATCCCTCAGCAGTCCCCACGGGATGGCAGAGGCAGGCTGGAAAACACAGCTTTGGAGAGGCAGGGTGGGGGAAGTGCTGCTGGACACAAAGCTGGGACAGGAGCTTCACTGTGCATGCACCGAGTTTTTTGGGCTGCTTCCTCTTGCCAGCACCCACAGCAGTTGGAATTGCAATCACACTAGGGGCTTGGAGCCAAAGAAAACTCCCTGTGGGCAAAGCAGTGGGGACTGGCAGCAGCAGGGCACCGTTGTCCACTGGGAAGGGACAGTCGGAGTGGCTGGAGCTTTGCTCCCCACCCAGAGCCCGCGCCGCGGGAGCTGACCCATTTCTCCACGCTCCTCATCCTCCCTGAATTATTAAAGCCTTCCGCCTGGCTCCTGTGCTCCTTGCTCAGCTCATTGTGTTTGCTCAGCCTCCGTGTCGCCTCTGCTCTCGGGGAGAGCGCACGGGGAGGCGGCAGAGGAGCGCCGGGAGCGTGGCCGTGTGCTCCAGGGCGGCAGTGGAAGCCTCTCTCTGGGTGGCATCCAGCCACCCTTCCTTCCAATCCAGCCCAAAAACTGCTGCTCCTTCCCAAGGGGCTCCACTTTGGGGTCTAGACCCAGCCTGTTGTCTCCCAGCCCTCCGAGGGCTCAGCATCCCTGGAAACCTTTGTGCAATCCCTCTCCTGGGCCCGGCCTGACCTTTAAACACTGAAGTCATCCCTCACCAGAGCACAAACATAGCAGGGCCGGGCCTCTCCCATGGTTCCCGTTGGGGGAAGGAAGCCTTTCCCAGCCCCAAAGCTCCTCTGGGCAGCTGTGGTTGCTCTTTCCAGGGTGCAAAGGGATTCCCATGGTAAGGCAGAGAAATTGCTGCCTCAGTTTATTTTAGGAGGTTTTTCTGTCTTTTCATCCTTATTCTTAGCATGATGGCTGGGGGGCAGGGAAGGCCATGCTTACACTGGATGTCTGGAGGGGGGAGAAGGGGCTGGCACAGGCCCAGTGCTGAGGAATCAACTTCTTCTTGATTTTGGCCCAGTTGAGGCAGGTCTACAAAAGGGATCTGGTGGGAAGCTTCCTGGGCTGGAGGGGGAAAACCAGGGCAGGCACAGAGCTGGGGCTGGGGGCATCTCCCAAACTTTGCTGGTATCCCTCAAAATGGCTGTCTCTGGGACTAGGCAGGCAGCCCCTTCCCCTTGGGCATCTTCTCCAGAGTCCAGGCTCCCAGAAGCCTTCCCAAGGCAACTGTGTGGTCATCCTCATGGAGTAGATTGTTTCCCAGCTGCCACCCTGGGAAATCCCGGGATAGTGAAAATAGGTGCAAAGGGGTGGGGGAGGATGATAATGCTTCTGCGTTTTCCACTAAATTCTTTGTTGGAATTTTGCATTACTGACTCCAAAAGAGACAGGGAGGTGTTGGAAGCAGAAGGTGGGAGTTCAGCAACAGGTGAGACCTCTTTCCTTCTGCCGTTTTCCAGGAGGGACGTAAAGAGAGGGCAGTGAAAGCTGCCCAGATGATCGAGTAATTCCAGCCTGTGTTGGTGAAGACGTGGGCAAGCCGCTCTTGGAGCTGCCGGGGATCATCCCGCGAGCAGGGGCCGCGGAGGCGCTGCTGCCGCCGTGGCAGCGCTGGCCGCGCCGGGGCCGCGGGGCGATGCTCCCACCTGGCGGCCGATCCCCGCACCAGCGGCGGGGCGGGACGGGCCGAAGCGAGGGCAGCTCGCTCTCCGCCTCCTCCAGAGCCACGCCCCGTCGGGAAAACGCTCCTCCCTTCCCCATTCCCCACGGCTCGCCTCTGGGCGGCAGCCCGGCTCCGCCGAGCCTCAGCTCCCCGAGGCGAGTTACCGCCAGTGCAGGGGGGTCCCCACGCCGGGCCGGCCGCCCCTCCCCGCGGCGTCCCTCCCTTACCTGCAAACCGGCGTTGACCTTCAGCCGCGGCCCCTTGGTGCTGCGGGGCAGGATGGTGATGAAGAGAGTCCGGGGATGGCTCTGTCGGGATACCTCGGAGGCGTTGGCCAGGATGGTGAAACTGTCAGCGAGGGATCGGGGACCATCCTGCCTGTACTGGATCTGCTGGTTCTCCACCTACGAGAAAGGGCCGGGTGATCCTCCATGGAGGACAAAGGCCACCGGCCCTCTGGGGAGGGGACCCTGACCCATCCTGGGAGGATGAGGCAACCCACCAGTAGCTCAAGGGCGACCCTGCGGGTTGTCTGTGGGAAGCAGACCCGGAGCCCAGCATGGGTGCTCTGCCTGCATCCTCCCCTGTATCCCCAGGGGCTGCAGGGCAAATCCACCACCCCAAACGCCTCCATCCCTTCTGACGGGGAGAAGACTCCTGCAGTCCTCCCCAACGTCCCAGTGTGGCTGGGGCCTGGGGACCACCCCTGGGCTCTCCCCAAACCCTGGGGAAAGCAGCCTGGTGGGCAGATGGGTGCCTGCGGGTGCTGTACCTCGCTCCAGGTGAAGCTGTGCAGCCCTCCCTGCTCGGGCCGCTGGCTGCTCAGGAGGGTGCCAAAGCGGGGGGGCTCCAGCACGCTGAGCTCCATGCCGAGAGCTGGGTAGTAGGCGTTGGGAATGCGGAGGATGCTGGAGGAGATGGTGGCAGAGCCACCTCCTGGCACCGTGATGTTGTGGACATCCAAGGGGACGGTGACGGGGAGCACAACCAGGCTGACCACCACCCCCTCCAGAGGGTCTGCACCGCGGGCTGTGATGTCCAGGACAAACCGGTCACGCTCCTCGTTGGGCTTGGAGTGCAGGTAGAGGACTCTGCCACTGCTGATGTCCTCTTGGGTGAAGGACTGGATGGGGTCCAGGCTGGGCTGCTTATTCATGTCCTGGCTGTGCTGAAGCATTGCCAGGAAGCCGGAGGCTGGGGGGCTGCTCACCAGGTAGACTATGTCTTGGGAAGATATCTCTTCGTGGGTCACCTGGGAGTGTGGGGGAGATGAGGCATGAGTGGGAGGGCTGGTAACTGAGGCTGGGCTGTGCCACAGCCCACCTGCTGTGCAATCAATCCCTCAAAGCTTTGCTGTGGGATGAACTGCAAGAACCACCCTACCGAGGGCCTGAAGCCCTCTCTGCTCCTGGGCAAAGCCTGACAAGAACACAATGCCTTGGCTCTGAACAGGTGGGAGTAAAATGGAGACCCACGGGTGGCCATCCTGGTTTGGTGGCCAGGGAGGTCATGCAGGCATAGGGAATGACTCGAGAAGGGCATACTCACCAGTAAGTCCTCCTCCTTGATCCCAGCAGCTTCCCCCTGGAAAACATAGATCTCCTTGTGGTTGACTATGCTCAAGGGGCTGGAATGGGTATCCAAGAACACGCTTATGGCCAGTGTGTCCTCCACTGCCACCTCATTTGCTTCTACAGTGAACTGGAGCTCATCCCGGGTGTTCCTGCTCCCGTTGTGGTGGTAGGAGATCTCTCCTGCCAGCAGGTCCCTCTGGGAGAAGGCCATGACTGGCTGCTCCCCTCTCAGCACGGTCCCCCACCTTGGGGGGGTGGTTATCAGGAACCATATCTCTTCATCTGACCTGATGTCCATGTTGGTCTCCAGGCTGAGGACGGAGGAGTCAATGCTCCCTTGGGTGCCCTGGTGGATGACCAGACCAGTGTTGTTGACTATTTTGATGTAGGGGTCTGATGCCTGCACTTCCAGGAGGGCTGTGGTTTGGTGGAGGCCATCAGAGACCTGTAGCTGGATCCAGCCCCGGTCAGCCCCAGAATGGACGAAGAGGATCTTCTTCTTCCTCAAGTCATCCTGCGTGAATCGATAGACCTGGTGGCTCCTGTCATCGACAGACACAATGCTGCCAAACAGGATGTCCTTCCTGGTCAGCACCAGCTGTGCATCAGAGAAGCCGGAGTCCTTGTCAGTGAAGGCAATGTCCTCCGTGGTCAGCAGGTGCTGCCCATTGCGCACCACGTTGAAGACTCTGTTCACTGCCCGGACAGGGCTGTGGTCGTTGACGGGTTGGACGGAGACCCTGAAAACGCCCCTCACCTCCTCAGCCTCCGACTCAGCGCTGCCCTCACCCTGCCTGATGGCTACGAAGGGGATGTCATCCTCCAGCGTCTCGGAGTCGTCGTGCTGGTACAGCAGCCGGCGTTGGAGGATGTCGTCATTGGTGAACTCCGTGATCTCCTCTCTGGAGGCCCAGCCGTGGGACGCAGCCCAGGCCAGCCTCCCATGTGCTGGCCCCTCAATCACCTCATAGACATAGTCCATGCTGTTCACACTCTGCACAAACAAGTGATCCTTGGAAATGACGGCCTGTCCACCTTCTGGCACGGTCAGGAGCACATTGGTCAAAGTTGGTGCGTCAGGGTCCCCACCAATGCTGATTCTGTAGGTATAGACAGGAGAGTGCTGCTCACCAGCGTGGACGCGGAACTGGAAGAAGTCCTCAGTTTGCTGGGAGTTCCTGATGGTCACGCTGTAGCTCAGGTGGTTTCTCTGCAGGTCCTCTTCAGTAAACCCAAAGCCTTCAGTCAGCCTGTTGCCACGCAGCTCCAGGTTTCCCTTTTTGGGAGCCTGGATGATCATGTAGTGGAAGGGAACTGGGGCAGAGTTTGAATCTTCCAACATTGCCTCCAGCTCCATGCTGGTGATATTCCTGTGCCGCTTATTCTTCATCTGGAGGGGAGCCATGGTCCTCATCTTAATGATGGCTCTTTTAATCCTTATGAGGAAAGTGTTGTTTGGCAAGAGCTTCTGCCCCACCTGGACTTTGAATCTCACCTCCTCCACACTGTCTTCCAGCCGGTGCTCTGGGTCTGTGCTAAAATACTGGATGCGCCCTTGCTCCAGGTCCTGCTGGTGGAAGGACTCAACTTTTTTCCATTCCACTCCCATGCTCCCTTGCTTCTGGACCTCACCGTACTTCAGAGGCTCTGTGAGGACGTACAGGATGGAGACCTGTTGTTCCACAGCGTTCGTCTCCACTGACAGGTTGGCTGTGGTGATGCGCGCGGCCCCTCCTTGGGAGAGGGAGAGGCCGGTGTTATTGAGCAGGCGGATGTCAGGATCTATGGCGAGGATCCTCAGGGTGGCAATGGGGCTCGGGACGGTGCCGTCACTCACCTGCAAGGTGAGCTGTAAGTTTGTCCCACCCTGGTGCACGTAGACTACGTTGCCAGCTTCCAGGTCCCTGCAGGAGAACTCTTCAATGGGCACTCCAGGGTGGAAGTCTAACTCCACATAACCCTCCTCCATCTGCTGACCATGCAGCTGGAACTCCAGGTCATCGCAGGATGAGTCATCATCCAGGACCTGCAGGATGTCGGTGGTCAGGTGTTTCCGTGTGTGCTTCAGGATTGTCATGTGGTTCCCACGGGGGAAGATCACCTGTGGGGCATCGTTGACAGGGTTGATCATGATGGGCAGCAGATACACCTGCCCCTGCCGCAGGCACTCTGGGACCCCTTGCTGGGTGGTCACGGTCACCTCCAGCATCAGCTGGTCCATGGGCCCCTCGGAGCCATCGTGGATGTACCTGACTTTCCGATTCACAATGTCTAACAAGGTGAACTTCCTTCTGCTCCTGGACCCGGGAATGTCCAGCTCCAGCTGGCCGTGCCTGGGGTCATTGGTGATGCTGAAGAGGATTTGGGACTGACGGATGTTGGCCAGGCTCAAGTCCACCGTTGGCTGGGCGTGTTTCCACTCCAGGTAGGCCATGCCCCCTTCAGAGACGATGAGGGGGCTGACGTGCAGCAGCCTGCTGACGTTGGCAAAGGCGGGTGGGAAGCTGCTGTCGGGCCGGCACGGTTCCACCACCAGGCCTGGTGCTCCCAAAAAGCCATTGGGAGGTGGAGAAGTGGACGCCTCATCCTGCTCATACACCTCCTCATAGTCCCAGTAGTGGTCCTGCTTCCCACAGCCTGCTGTGATGTCCTTTGTGATCACGGCGTCCTGCAGGCTCCTCCTCTGCAGGTTTATCCGGAGGTCCTCCAAGCAGCCAACAAATGAGTGGTTGGTCATGGTCCACAACGAGACGAAAGAAAGATGGTGCTCCCTCAGCCTTTGCAAAGCTTTTTCATCCATACCTCCAATGAAGAGGTTTCCCTGAAGGTCCAGGTAGTTGTTGATGCCCCGGTTGGACGTGGATGAAGCATAGTAATCAATCAGTATCTCAAACTTGTGGATGTCTGTGTGGACCTTGACGTAATGCTGCTGCTCGTCGCTGATGAAGACGTTGTTGTGCAGGACGATGACGCCGTTCCCCTTCTCCACAAACCCTCGCAGGCGCCCGTTGGAGATCTCCAGGTAGAAGAAGTCATTCTCCAGCCCCGCGTGGTAGATGAGGGGTGCCTGGGTGATGCTCGTCGTTATCACAAACTCAATGGTTGCTTCCTGCCTCGCGTCCCACGTGGGAAAAGCAATGTAGGAGTGCGGCCCCGGGAACCCGAATGGGTCCTCAGGCTCTGCGGAGAACTGTGTGCTGCACCCTTCCTGGACATGGTGGAAGGTCTTGGAGCTGCCATCAGCAGGCAGATGGGAAAGGACATCCAGGCCGTTGAACGTCACCAAGTGAAGACAACCCCTGAAGGGAGGGCTGGCCTCTGCGAGGTACGGCAGGTCCAGGCTGCCCGTCCCGCCGGCATAGAGGCCGTGCTGGATGTCCAGCTCCCTTGCTGGCCCTGCGATGTCTGCGGAGCTGTTGAAGAGGCCATCGATGGTCAGTGTCATCCTGCCATCTTCCACCAGCAGCTCCACATCGTGCACTGCCAGGTTATTGAGCTGCAGCCCTTCTGGGGACTGCAAGGTCACCTCCTCCAAGCCCAACTGCAGCCTGGCCTGCAGGGAAAGACAAAATCCTCAGCTCAAGTGAGACCTCTCCACCTTCCATGCTGAAGCATGGACCCACACCCAGGTGCTCGCCAGGGTTTTGGTCCCTCGGTTCAGTCCTCCACTTCTGAATGTGCTCCTCCTTCATCCTCCCCGTGGGCCTGCCCTCTTTGTCCTGCTCTCTGAATTTCCTTTTTCACTCATTCTCAGCAAACCCCACTCTCACGGCTGGGGTCCTCCATCTCCCAGTCCCACAGCTGGGCTTCTCCTCTCCCCTCACAGAGCAGCCCTGCCAGAGGCTGGCTCCTCCTTCCCTGCTCTATCTTGCCCACCGCCCTCCATCCTTGCAACCTGGGCTGCTTCCAGCCCTTTCCCTGGGAACTGGCAGGGGAAATAGCAGGCTTTGCTCCTCGTGGGCAGCAGCCTGGAGCCTGCCTAAGTAGAGGGTTAGTTGGTGGGACACATGGCCTGCATTAGGGTCACTTCTGGCCAGTGGCTTGCTTCTGCTTTGGTTTAATGTGGTTGGTAGCCCAGCCCAGGCTGCAGGAGAGGCAGGATGTGTGCCTCGGATGCTCCCTGCTCTTTTCCTTCATGGTGGATGTCAGCACCATAACCACAACAGGGAATTTTATTTCTCTGTCTTGATTGCTTCCTATGTTCCAGCTGGGACAAGGGAAAGCTCTTCTTTCCCTGGTGGAGACAAGATCCTCTTGTCTCACCTGCTCACACCTGAGGGTGACCACGCAACGCACGCAGGGTGCCAGTGTCAGGGTGTCCCCATGACCACCCCACCATCACCCAGGCAGTGGGTGAGTAGCTTCCCCAGATGGAGCCTTTTTCTCTGTATTTAACCAAATCCTCCAAGACCGTGTCCACTCTCCTCTGATACTCTTGGCGTTCCCTGTCAGGGGTCCTGGCAGCTGGGCTGCCCCTTCATGCTCTCACAGGATGAAGCCATGATGCAGAGCCCGGGGAGGGGTGGGGGTGCTGACCTGCAGGCGGCCGGCCTGCAGCTGCAGCAGGAGNATTCCTGCCCCAAATCTCCCTCAATTCCCATCCCAAATCCCCTAATTCCTACCCCAAATCCCACCCAAATCCCTCCAAATTCCCACCACAACCCGCCCCCAATTCCTGCCCCAACACATCCCAAATATCTCAATTCCCACGCCCAAATTCCCCAATTCCCACCCCAAATCCATCCCACATCCCCTCAAATCCTTCCAGATTCTCCCCCCAAATCCCCCTAATTCCTGCCACAGGTGGGTGGTGTGATTATGGAGCCTCCCAAGCCCACCCATCACCCCTTCCCTTGTTTACCATCTGACAGGTTGCTGGAGTCCAGCAGCCTAAAAAGACCCTTGGGGGAGTATGTTTTTCTGATTTTCCTAAAGAAATCCTACAAGGGTTTGGGTTGGAAGGAAACTTNGTGGCCGGCCTGCAGCTGCAGCAGGAGGTGGTCGGGCTGGCCGGCAGCCAGGAAGAGCAGCCCGTTCCCCTGGCTGGTGAACAGCTGCAGGTGGAGCCGCACCGTGCGCGAGGCGTCTGCCAGCGGCATCTCCACAAAGCTGTCCCCGAAGAAAGAGGCTGGGGAGAGAAGGAAGAAAGGTCAGGCAGGGAAGGACACCTCCTGCAAGCCCCAAATGAGACCCCAAACGCTCAAAAAGAAGCAGGGAATGAAACCACAAATCCAGGAAAGGGCAGGGAATGGGACCCCAATCCCAGCACAGATCAGGGAACAAGATCCCAGAAACCAAAAAGGAGCTGGGAATGAGACCCCAAATCCCAGCAGGGATCTGATCAGGCAGTNATCCCACATCCCCTCAAATCCTTCCAGATTCTCCCCCCAAATCCCCCTAATTCCTGCCACAGGTGGGTGGTGTGATTATGGAGCCTCCCAAGCCCACCCATCATCCCTTCCCTTGTTTACCATCTGACAGGTTGCTGGAGTCCAGCAGCCTAAAAAGACCCTTGGGGGAGTATGTTTTTCTGATTTTCCTAAAGAAATCCTACAAGGGTTTGGGTTGGAAGGAAACTTAAAGCTCATCTAGTCTAAGTCCCCTGCAACTGTCAGGGACATTTTCCACTAGCCCAGGTTGCTCCAAGCCCTGTCCAACCTGGCCTTGGACACTTCCAGGGATGGGGCAGCCAGATCTTCTCTGGTCAGCCTGTGCCAGGGCCTCAGCACCTTCTGATTAAAGACGTTGTGTTTCTCCTCCGTGCTGGAGGAATAAACAGGAGTGCGAGTGATCCATATGTGGATGTGAGAGTGTATGGAAACCTCGTCTCAAAGTGGGCGCCTGGAGATGCAGCTGGAACATGTTCAACACCCAGCATACATCAGCCCTGGAGGACTCAGCTCAATGGCATGTGGTCATGAAATGACAGACTGTGTCACAGGGCAGCAGTGGGAGAGTGCAGGATTAAGAGTACAGGGAGCAGCGAGGCTTAATTTTAGACCACGTTTAGTTTTTAGCTGACTCAATGCATGCATGTGCACCTCACACATGTTAAATGTGTGTGGCTGGGGTGTGCAGCCACCCATCCTGCTTGGCTCCAGCTCAGCCTGTGGCAAAACTCTTGTGTTTTAAGCATAAACACTCCAGCCCTGTAAGCTGGAAATGTTTGGGGAGGACATGTCAGGGACGGGGGACAAATGCATATTTTCAGTCCATATGTAGTCACAGGCTCTGCTGGAGTTTATTTGTGTGAAGTTTTCCTGCTGTGCTTTACTAGAGCAGTTACCAGATCCACCCTTAGGTTTGGGGTCCCAGATCTGTCTTGCTGAGGTGCCATGGGCAAACAAGAATAGGAGTTTGGCTTTCAGGGTCCCAACCCCTGATCTCTTTTGGAGGAGGCAGGGGTGGATGTTGGATGCTGGGGTGAAACCAATCTTCTGCACAGCTAGGTCTGATATAAACACCCACATCTGCTCTTACAACTGCTTCCCTGGTTGCATTTTCCTCTTGCCCAGATTTCTGTGGGATGACCAGGGTAGGAATGGGCAATGCAGGCTTTGCTCACAGGGTGGTGCAGCAAGTGAAAACCCAACCCAGCAAGACAGCCACAGTCACTGAGGCATTTGGAAGGGGACCATTTGTAGAGGTGATGGCAAAAGTTGGCGTGACAGGGACAGAGTTGGAGCCCTCTGTTTTAGCTTTTCACATTTTCTTTAGACCTAAGCCCTGCAGTGCTCTGCAGGGGGAAGCTCTTCTGAGCCCTTTGGGAATGGGGGAACCTCCTTGTCCAGGACACCACAAAAAATCATTTCCTGCCACTGGCAGCAGAAGAAAGTGCCTCAGTTTTCCCCTGTGGTCTGGGAGGATGACGTGGGTGTCGCAAGGACCATCACCCCACCCGTTCTGGACAGGGAGGAAATGGCACCATGGAAATATCTGGCCTTTGCTGTAACACTGAGCCCTTTGCCCAGCCCAGGGCAAGGCTGTCAGGGTGCCTGCTCATTCCCTGGCCCTCGTGCCTGCTGCTGGCATGGGGCACTTTGGCTTCCTTGTCTTCTTCAGCCCAGCCAGTGACTCAGAGGAGCTGTGCTGTTCTCTGCAGGGCTCTGTCCTTCCCTGACCTGCTCCCTCCTTCCCATGTTCCCAGCAAAGCCAGCCTTGCCCAGCGGCCATGGGTGGTGGGTGCTGGGGCTCCAGCACCGCCTTGTCCTGGGGCTTGGTGAGGAGGAGTGACGTGGCACAGTGGAAAAGGGAATTTTCTGTCCCTTCTTGCACAACCACAGGCACACGTGCGTGCACATGTGGTCCCCGGAGACATCCATGTATGTTATGTGCTGGCTCCTCTCGAGGTTCCCGTGCATGCTCCACGCTCCAGCTCCCACTGGGCTTTTGCTACATTTTAGTGGCTTCCCCTAATTCAGAAAATGTTTTTCAGATGGGTACTGAGAGGCTGCTCTCACAGGCAGGGAAAGCTTGGCTGGGCTGCACCCACCAGAGCTCCCGTGCCCGCCCAAGGACTGGGCAGTGTCTCGCCGCGGGTGCTGGGGGTGAGGGTTTGGGGCTGCTCCAAGACCAGCTTGTTTTCCAGTGTGCCAGGGGGCACCAGCTCCTGCAGCCAGCACATTTTGTCCTGCCTTCACTCTCCCAAGGCTGCCAGAAATGTTTTTCTTCTTCTCTCATAAAGTACTACTAATAAAAAGCTCCCAGAGGTGCGGATGCCATGGGGAGTGGTGCTGTTTGTTGGGGAGGATGAAGGACCCTTGCCCAGACCTAGGAGGCGCTGGAATTTTTCTCCAGCAGCAGAGCCATGTGAATTACTGCTGTTTGTCTTCCCAAATTTCTGCTTCATTTCAGGGCCACTCTCATCCTCCCTCATCAGCACAGCCAGGATGTGAAGCCACTCGGCCTGTGACATTTCACTTTCATGAGAGACCTGCAGCTTCTCCCCTCCATATCCCCTCCTCCTTGTGCTCCACTTTGGAAAAGATGCAGAAAATATGGATTTTTTTGGGTTTTTTTCCAAAGCCATTTGGCTCTGGAGGAGCCTCCACACGACAGGGTGCCCCATGCTGGTCCATCACTTGGAGCAAGAAGGGACTTCCATGCACCCTTCCCCATCTGTGGGCAGGCTCAGGTGAGCTCCTGGGATCATCCCATGAGGATCAGAGTTCCCATGCCCCAACAGCACCTATCTCAAGTGATCTAAGGATGCCACAATCACACCGTAGGCGTGTTGTGCCCCTCATCCCTGGATGCAGATGCCCAAGGTGGCCTCTCCTCTCCTGTCATGTCCTGGCCATGGGTTGGAGTGGACACCCCGGATGTCCCAGTCACCCCAGATAAAAACAATTGACATTCCCAGCTTGCTGCATCCCACAGGAAATCACCCTCCGAGCCTTGCCAAGCCGATTGAAAGGCGTTGACGAGGCGAGAGGAGCCTCCGTCACAGTTTCCGAGCAGTCAGCCAGCAGCCAGCAGATTATAGACTGCAGTGTCACTTGGGCTTGGGTTTTTGGTTTTTTTTTGCATTGACAAAAACAAGGAGAGGAGCCAAAGGCCCTAAGGAGGGGTCTGGGAGCGAGGCCCCAGTTGCGCTGGGCTGCTCCTGGGGCCGGCAAACAAGCGAGGGCTCTGTGCGAGCCGGCACTGCCCCGGCACCCGCCCCAGCCGCCGGCCACGCGCCGGCCCCGGGATGCTTTGGCCCTCATCCCCTGCTCCTCCAGCTGAAAACACGGCTGCTTTGGCCTCTCCAGTTGCTGGTTTTTTTGATGCTCAGGGAATTTTCTGGCTGGGCGAGCAGAGCCTGGGAGGATCCCCATCCGCTCAGGGGGCTCTGGGCTGGGGGTTCTTCCAGTGCTTGGGGCTCAGCAAGGCTATTTTGGGCTCTCTTTGTGTTTTAACAGACATCTCAGCACAAAAACTTCTCCCACCTCTTTCCCAGCACGTAGGAGGTTGAAGGAGCCAACTCCAGGCCCAGGGAATGGGAAGTACTCAGAAAGCTCAGCTCAGAGAGAACTGGCACTGGACAGAAGGGTTTTGGGTCTCCTGGGTGTGTGGTAGGGCATGTGAGCTGCTGGGTGGATGCTGTCCTGTCCGAGGGCTCCAACCCCAGCGTGGGGCACCCTCAGCCCTGCCGCGGCACAGCCAGCTGCATTTTGGGTGTGCAGGAGGAGGTGCATCGGCGTGTCTGGGGTACAACCCAGCCTCTGAGGGCGGCAGGGTCTCCCACTGCTCTGGCCGCGGGGGGACGCTGAGGCTGAGGAGGAAGGAGCGAAGCAAACCCCGCCTGGGGATGGGGGTGTGGAGCCGCGGAAGCGCTGGATGCTCAACAAGGCTCCATTCAGGCTGCGGTGGGGCAGGTGGGGGCCAGAGCCGGTGGCCGGCTGTGTTTGCAGGGAGGGGACTGGAATGCATTAAAGCAGCTCTTTAATGACCGGAGCGGGTGCCAGGAGAGCCCCGCGCAGACACGCGCGCCCCCCTGAAAGACTCCCTGTGTTTGCAGCCGCTTCCCACCCCGGCCACACCGGTTTTCCAACGGTGGAAAAACAGCCGGGGAGTGAAAGCTCCTTGTAGCCCGAACAGCCCCGGGCTTGTGCGGCCGCTGGTGCAGCCCAGCCTGCCGGCTGCCCTCCTTCCTGCCCGCCTACCCTGTGCCAACAAGCGGCCCCTGTGCCTGGTGCTGGGGTGCTGCTGGGCCGCCCCAGGGGCAGCTTGCTGCATTCCTTCTCCGCAGCCTCAGGAGCTGGTTTTGAGGCCCTCTCAGTTGTTTGGGTTTTTTTAATTTAAGTAACTTAAGGTAGTGGGGTCTGCCGTTGCCGGCCCCATTGTGGTGCAGCCTCACCCGGAGGGGCTGGGGGATGTGAACACTGGAGAGATTTGGGGGGATAGGAACATGGCAGGGGTCCAGGGGATGAAAATGCTGGGGGGATTCAGGGCAATGCCAGCACCAGAGGGGCTGGACGATGTGAACATCAGAGGGGTTCAAGGGGATGCAAACACTGGAGGGTGGCTGCCCCGCCCTGGGGATGCTGCTCAGCAGCTTGATCCCCTCCTGTTCCCCCAAAGTGTATGCATAAGGTTCCCTTGTCCCACTCCCAGCGCAGGCAGGGTGGGCAGGGCCAGCGCTGTGGGTGGTCCTGGGGGCTCAGGCTCCCTTGTCCCCAGCCTGGCTCTCTGATGCCCAATGGGACCTGCAGCCCCCTGGAGCAGGGACTGGGCTGTGCCCCTGTCCCCACAACAGGGTGGAGGAGCCACGGGAGGAAAGGATCCAATGGGCTTTTGGAGAAAGGCTTCATTATGTTCCACATTCCCTTCGTTTTACGGTGTGGTTTTATTTATGGCCAGGGAAGGAAATGAACAGCTTGTGAGGAGGTTAAGGCAAACACAGTGGCCCTCGGCTTTGGCTGGGGGACAAATGGGGGGCTGCTGCCTTCAGACACACCCTGAGACCCGAGCTGAGCACCCATCTGGGTGTCCACAGCAAAGAAATCCCAGTGCAATGGAGATGGGCTGGGTTTAGTCTGCAGCAAGGGCATTCAAACCCAGTGGGGACCTTGGGGTCACAGCACAGTCCCCTTGTGCCTGCCCCAGGAAAGCTTGGGCTTCTGCCTCAGGATTTATCGGACGGGGTGTCATGGGCACAGATCCATCCCTGCTGTGATAGCTCCTGGCACACGGCAGGACTTTTTCTTTTATCCCCAGCCCCAGTGATTCCAGTGACTGCTGCTCCCACATCCTGAGCCAGAGCTGTGCGTGCTTTTCCAGCCCCTGCAATGGGAACGAGTGCTCTGCTCCTCGCCTCCCACCCTCCATCTGGCCCTCCCTCACGGCGGGGCTCCCAGGGGCTGGTGCTTTCCAGGAGTGCTGGCCAGCAGAGATTGCTGGAAAGCAGCACCCACAAAACCACCCGAAAAGCCGTGGCTGGTCACCTTGCCAAGCCTGCCGACCACCAGAAGTGCCATCACCCTTGTTTTGGGCGTGGGAGGGAGCAGAGCCCTGGCCAGGGGTGCTTTGCTTTGCCCCCATCCCACCGCGGTGGCCTCTGGCTCCACCGTGCCGCTTTGAACCCCTCCTCCTGTGTTTATTCATTCAGTTCCTCTCCCCCGTTCCCCGGCCAGCTGCTCTCCACTCGCCTTCCCCAGCCTCCTGCCTGACAGCTTTGGGGAAAAACAGCCTTTTTACAGCCCACGGACTCTGGGGGCAGGGGAAAACATGAAAACATGCCCCCTGCTAATTCTGTGCTGTCTGGGAGGGAGCTGGTTGTACCCTCCCGTGTCCTGCCTGCCTTCCCCATCCTTATGGAGCAGCATTAGGAGCTGTCATAGCTGGAGGCCATAAAGCAGGGTCCAGGAGGCTTGGCTGGAGCTCCAGAGCTCCATCGCTTATCCAGCGTGGTTTTACGATGATTCAAGCACAGCCCTAAAGCTGATGGTATTTCCTGAGCTCTCCTGCTTGGCCAGATGCAGAGCCATCGAGGGGAGGGCAAGGAGCTGGGACCCAGCCTGAAACCCCCCACAAAGGTCACAGGGCTTTTGGGAAGAGCTGGGGAGATGTGTCCAGGAGCAAGCACCACCCCAAAGCCGGGCATGAGCAGAAACAGGGATGAAGAGCTTTTAATGATGTGTGGCTCAATGGCTCCGGAGGGACTGAAGGGATAAGCCCAAGCTGGAAGCACTGTTTGGAGTGTTTGCCCTGGGAAGGGAAGTGGGGGGGAGAAAGTGGGAGGATTTGGGGAAGCGGGAGGCTCAATGGGTCTTTTGTGCCGTCCCCTGCAGCGTGACTCAGGCTCGCTCAGGCTCCCCCTGCCAGGAGAAGTTGGCCTGGAAATATTGTATCAGCCCCAGAGGACGTGGTTTCCAAACCATTGGAAATCGGGTTTTGTTCTATTTTCTCTTCCTTTTTCTCTCTCCCAAGCCCTCTTCTCCTGTCTCTCAGGCTGGTAGATTTTCCAGCTCCACCCTGCACATCCTGGCACCAGCTGCCACTGTGTTCCCTACCCTAGCTGCTTCCCACCCAGTGAAGGAACAGCTTGCAGAGCTGCAGGAGGGCATGAGGTGATACAGGAGGGGACAATCCCAGCCAGCCCCGTGCCGCAGGAGCCTGAGGATCCTGGAGGAGTGGGGCTCGTGGGTGCACATCCCACCTGCAGATCCCTGAACCCCATCCCTGCCTGTCCAACAGAGCCAGTGCCTGCTCCCAAGCTCAGCCCCGGACCCAGTGAGGGGAAGGAGCTGGCGGGGGTGGGGGAGATTGGAGGAGCCGGGCCAGGGGATGCTCACAGACACGCCTGGAACGGCTCGATGTTACCGGAGAGATCCTCGCCTGGTGTCAACAAACAGCCCGGCAGCCGCCGCCGGAGAGGGGCCCGGCTCCAGCCGCCCGGGCTCTGATGTTTCCCAGCCTCGCTGGTGTCAAGTGGCTCCCGACGTGCCAGGATGGGGGAGTTATCAGCCAAAATGGTGGGGGAACAATGAGCACGCGGGAGAATTGAAACCTCGCCAGAAGATACCTGCTTGCCTTAATTGCAGCATCCAGCGCCCAGGGATGGGGAAATGTTTCAACAGAGATGTTAAAACGTGCAATTACGGTGTAAAATGTGTAAATTGGGGTGATTCAGCTTTAGTTGTGCTGGTAAGGCAGCACCCACAGCACCTTGCACCCCACAGGGCACCAAACACCACAGCCAGGATGAGCTTTTGGTGATGCTGAGTGCTGTGAGGGGCAGATAAAAGTGTCTCTGGGGGTTTGCAGTGTGGATGGGGGAAAGAGAGGATACTTCTCCTCCTCTGGAGCTGGCATGCTAAACTGTCTGCAAAGAAAATTAGTATTTTCTTTTTTTCCCCCTCTTTCTACAGCTGAAAGCCCTCTCCTCTC
>VYXD01005618.1:107417-140429 GCA_013397195.1 Hylia prasina
TCCTCTCCTCTCCTCTCCTCCTTCCAGAGGTTCCCCTCCCTGTCCTGCCTCCCCCTCCCCACTCCTGCTCTCCCCTGACTTTTCCATCCATGAGAACACACCCGCCGGGGTGATGTTTATAGAGAAAATAAATGCCTGCTCTATTTGTGGCTCGGGGGGAGGCACGGCTGGCTGTGGGGGTGTGGAAGCGGGCGCTCACATCCCCTCCCAGGGCTGCAGGGCTCTCTCAGCCACATCTACCTCGGGCCAAGACTTCCCTCTCTTCTCCCAGGCTCCCAGAGGAAATGACCCTGGTGGGCTCAGAAATTTCTGTGGGATGCTGAAAACCTTGAAGCCCTTCTGAAGCCGGGCTGGAGGCTGGGAATGGGAAGTTCCTGCTGCCTGCCCCTCTTTCTGCCAGGGCTGCACCAAGCCAGGGGTCTGAGATGGTCGAGGATGGGGAGCACCCATTAACACGGCTGGGGATGGCACCACAAGCAGTCTGGGACTCCAAACCCTCCCTCCTTGGCCAGCCTGCAGCAAAGAGGAAAAACAACTTCCAGAAAGCCAAGATTTGGGCAAAAGTAGCAGCAGGGATTCACAGGGACGTCCCGAGCTGACTCACAGCTCACGACAGCTCCATCCCCAGCCAGTGAGTCACGGCGATGGATGAATTTGCTTCTCCATCTCCTTGTCTGGGAGGCACGTGATGGGCACGGCCGCCTCCAAACCACGGTGCTTGCCCCATGACTTTCTCCACTCCCGGCAGTTTCTGGCACTCCCGCCCTTCTCCCGGCTGCTTTCCATCTGTCTGTCGGTCTGTCAGGCAGCCAAGAGCAGCCCTTGGGCACAGGGCAGCTCCCAGAGGTACTGCCCGGAGCCATGCGCAATGGGAGACACACCCCGGGGAAGAAGGATGGAAAATGGGAATTTATCACCCTCTTGGATCCAGGGCTCAGGGCATAAACATCTCCCACCCCACCCTGATGACAGCTGAGAGACCCTGTTTGGTCTGTCCTGAGGATAAACGACTGGAAATGGGTGACAAATCAGGCAGCAAACCTGCATCGTCCCTGTCCTGGGGTTGGGAAGAGCTACAGCAGTCCTGGCTCCTATGGATTGTAGCCTGGCTTTGCAGAGTCCATCACTGCCCTGACTCTCAGCTCGCCTTTGAGAAGCAGAAAGGTTCTCTGACTTCATAGAATGTATTTGGAATATACTTTATAGAATATATTAATATGCTATCAATACAACAGACTAAAAATTATCCTCATATAACAATATCTAACAATATTCTGCTATATTGGTCAATATAACATAAAAACCCGACGTCCCTTTTCTGGTCTGTTTACCTCAGGAGAGATGTGATGGGGGTATCCTATCCCTGTGCAGCACAGCAATGTCCAACCAAACACTGGGCATGATGGAGACAGCTCAGAGAAGGGCTGGTTTGGGAATGAGGGAGCTCTGATGGACACTTTCCTTTGTGTCTCCAGGGGGTTTGGAGTTAGTGTGGTGAAGGGGCTGGTGGCAAACGAGCCTTGGGATGCCCAGGTGAGAGCTGGGAAGGGCACAGGAGTTTCCAGGAGTCTCGCAGCTGAAGGTTGGGGGTGATGCTCACACTTGGCTTCCCAAAAAGGAGACAAACCGAGCCCAGCACCTGGAAAGGGCCACGGGAGTAGCCCCAGGGAGCCGAGGCTGGGCTGGGCCAGTGCCTGTTGAACAGTCTGTGCTTTGAGCTTTATTTAGGCACGCAGACTCCCGCCTCCCAGGCCCTGTTCCTGTCCAGCCTTCAACCTGACGTGAGCTCCTCGGGGTGAGCTTAACCCTGTCCTGCAATCCTGCAGGAATGCGCTTATTATATATTTGCCCACAGCCCTCTGTTGCTAAATATAAGAGTGAGACAAGAATATTCCTCCCCGATTCCCACGATACCAGTTTGTGTTCTCCCCCCTTTTCAGCATTTTTCCTGTTCTTTCCCATCAGCTGGAAACTTTTCCAGCTGCTTTGAGCTATGACCTTAAAACATGTGGCGTGATCATAAAAAAGAAAGTTTGAATAAATCAGTCAGATTTCCAAAAGTGGAGGAAAGAAAGAACTGAGGTGGCTCCATGGAGCTGAGAAACCTGGAGAAAGCAGAAGGGATCCTGGATGGATACCCCAGGGCAGACACTGCTCCCTATCCATGGGCAGGTATCCTGGACAAGCCAGAATCCCACTTGCCCCACCCAGGATCCCTTCACTGCTTCTAAACTTTGGAGGGTGTCACATTTTTGGCACCCACTTGCAGAAATCTTGGGGTGAAGGCTGCTCACAAGCAGTCTACACACCCAATTCTCTCTTCTCCCCTCCTTCCAAACCTCCAGTAAGAGGGATTTTGGGAAAGGGGGAGCCCAGCCTGTGGGTGACCTCACTGGGAACCGGAGGGGAGCCAGGCTGTCAAAAAACAGTTTATTAAAGCTTCACACTCTGATGTCAAGAGGACAAGTTTTATGAATGTTTTTTACATTTTGGTATAATCCTGTATTTGATGAAGTGCATGATGACTCTTCCCATGCTGGGCTGGGTGGGCAGCCCTGGGTTCCTGAACCTGAGCTTGGAGGGAACACAGAACACAGGCTTCACCCCCAAAACCTCAGCCCCATGCTCAGCATGCTGCTGATGGCTCTACCCGACGGAGACACAGGGATGTCCCATGGTGGGCAGCCCATGGGAACAGCTGGAATGAGTGCTGGGATCGGCAGGGATGTTCTCAACTGCAGGGGGCTTGTGGGAAGCTGCTGCCCAGACCTAGGGTCACAGCTGGAACATCTGTTTCGGCCCAGGGCAGAAAGCCCCCAGTACTGGAAAATGGGTGTAAACCCCCTTTTTCTTCCCCAGTCCTGCCTGCTGACACCAGGGAGATGCCCAGAGCCGTGTTACAGCCATGGGGGGACTCACCTGGGGGCGTTGGCAGCTGTCAGTGAAAGCCATGGTGGTTTGGGGGTTTTCTGAGGGTTTCTCCAGCCCATTCACCATGGAAGAGTTTGGGGCTGCCAGGGCAGCTCTCAGACCCATCCTAGACACGGCGCAAGCAACAGATCCATGTGGGGTAATCCCATCCCAGGATGGAAAGGTCAGGGCTGAGAGGAAGGAGACCACTCTGTTCATTAACAAAAGGGATTTTTTTCCACTCAGCCTGCCAGGCACCCTCCTATTTTGGCGCATGACAAAAAATAGAAAGAACAAGCCTAAGGTAATGAAAGGAGCATGTCCCAGAGGCCATTTGCTCTCTGGGAGGGAACAGGGACAACAAGAACCAACAGCAGCCCTGCAGGTGCTGAGGGCCACAAGGCTGGGATCATCCTCCTCCCTGCACTAACACAGGCTGGGATGCAGGGGGTGGTTGGGAAACAAAAGACAGGAGGTTTTGGAAACTGCTGGGAGCAAGCTCCTGCCTTGCTGCTGGTCAGAGTCCTGGTCCCTGAGGGGAAGTTTGGGGAAGAGAAACTGCTCAGTGAAATGGCATATTATTTTTGGGGTGAGTTAGGGACATAATCACTTTCAAAGCTGCAGATGCTGCTGATGCAGTGCAGTGCCCGGTCAGATCCCAGGCACAGCTGGGAGAGCCAGATCTGTCCCAGTGGAATGAGACCCTGGTCCAGACCTGCAGAGCATGCTGAGGCTCAGAGCAGGAGAGGGAGCAGGGAGGGAGTAGATCTATGGGATGGGATACTGAGGCTGGACACACATCCATGACAAGAGCTGGGTGGGCAAACCTGGTTGCTTCATGGGGAAAACTGGGTATAAATCCCCCCCTTCTGTCCCACTGGGGCTGCCATACCCAGCGCTGACCCTGTGCAGCAGCCAGCCCTGAGGCACCATCGGGGGACCCTCAGCCCCAGCTGCTCCCCTGTCACCCCAGGGTGGCCCCGCACCCTTCTGGGGCGGTGCTGCCGGGAGAGGTGAGCAGCTCAGCCCTCGCCCAGGCCACCGGCCGCCCCGTCGCGCAGGAGCGGCCCCAGGAGGTGACACACACCACCGGACGCTCCAGCTCCCTCCGTCCTGCCGAGCCCCCGCTCCCGGGATGGAGAGGGGCTGCCCTCGCAGGCGGCTCCCGTGGCAAGGCCAGGCATGGGCAGGGAGGGCTGGCCAGCTCCCTCCCCGTGGCGCCGGGCTTGGCGGGGCAGCCACGGAGCCTTTCCCCCGCCGGCTGCCCCTGGCGCCGACCAAAGCTGCTCCGAGCCGCGTGTGCGCTGCGGAAAGCACCCAGCGAGGCACCCACCGCCCCGCGAGCCGCTCCCCTCCCACCTTCGGCTTTCCTGCCCCAAACACGGCGCTCCTGCCACCCTGGCCACAGGACCCCGCACCCCTGGGTCACCCCAGTCCACACCGCTCCCCGCTGGCTCCCCAGCTCTCCCAGGAGGAGCATTATCCCGTAGGATTTCCCATCCTTCACTCTCGGGCNNNNCGGGCGGGCTGGGGTTCGGGACTCACCTCCGGCCGGGGGTCCCGCGCTGAGGGGCTGGGGGTGGCCGGACAGCAGCAGCAGCAGCAGCAGCAGCACGGTGGCGATGCCACCTCGGGCACCCATCGTGTCCCCCGGGGCTGCGGCAGCGGCCAGGGCTCCGGGACGGCACAACCTCGGCCGGCGCCTGCTTCCAGGCGAGGGCTCCCGCTACTACTATATTTAATAAAGCGGAGCGAGGGAGGGACCTGTAACTTCTCCCGTCTGTCAGAAAGGAGAAAATCGCTCAGATTACAACCCCAATTTTCCCTCTTAAAGGGCTAGAGGCCCTTGCCACCCACAACCGCTCCTGAAAGCAGCCTTGTTCCCGGCGGGCGAGGAGAGGGAGGAGCGGGGAAAGGGCCCGGCGTGGGGTGCGAGGGGCGGCTCCGGAGGCACCGCCTGCTCCGGGCTGAGCAGGATGTCACAGAATCCCAAAATATTCTGAGTTGGAAGCGACCCACAGGGATCATCGAATCCAACTGTTCAGTGAGTGGCCCGTGCAGGGATCAAAGCTTGGTGTTGTTAGCACCGTGCTCTAACCAACTGGGCAAATCTCCACAGATACACTGGCACCGGGCACTTCTGGGGGAGCAGAGCCAGTTCCTGGTGTCCACACAGACCCAGATCGGTGACTCGGTCCCACAGCTGCCCTGACCCACCCCTGGCCATGTTCCTGAAGTGGCCCTGCAAACCTCACGCCTCTCTCAGCTGGCAATCAGGATGACCTTTGGCCCTCAGGGCTCACAGCACTCCAACTGTGTTAGCACGAAAGAGCTTTCCAGGTTCTCCTCCTGGTGCAAAGCTGATTCAGGACAATGTCACCATCCTTTGGAGACACATCCCACCCAGCCTGGCTCCCTGCTCCTTGCTCGTGTCCCATCTTTCCAACCCTCTCCAAAGGTGCTCCCATCCTCCTCCTTGGCTCTTGTGCAGCACACCCCTCCTTCCTCATGGATGTCTGGATTTCAGGCCCTTTCCCCCGTGCCATGTTTGGCTGATGGATTACATGTGGCTTGTTTCCTGCTGGGTTAATTCTAACCCCTCTAGGGCCCTTGGCGTGACTTTGCCATCTTTGGCAGCATTTGCAACACCTTCCAGCGCACAGTCATCTGCAAACATAATTAATTTGTTGTTTACTTTTGCTTTCAGATCATTAATAAAGACATTAAATAAACCTGGGATGTGCTGGGTTTTTTTCAGTAACTTTTTCTGAGTAATTGCCAGGGGCTTGGTAAGTTCATTAGCTAATTCTGTTTAGTCTGGGGGTTTCATATTAGCCAGGCTGGCTGATTTGTACAGATTCAATTTTGCGAAGTATTCCCTTTCCTGCTCTTTATCTTAGGATCTACTGAGGACTTTGGGAGGCTTTTCTCTCTGTCTGTCCTCAGCAGTCCCCTCTCCTTGCCCCTTTTAGAGGCTGATGAAGGAAGAGGAGGGTGCAGGGCTTGAGCCTTCAGGGTGGAGTTCCATCTCTACTGTCCCCATCACATCATGAGCAACAGGTGGGCTGAACACATCCGTCCCTCTCCCTCCTACCAGGACCATCACCAACCCACCAGAACTACCTCCAACTTACCAGGACAATCCCCACACCACCAGGATTACCATCAGGCATCCCTGCCTTTACTTCAGGCGCTCTCTGCTCAGGTTTGCTTTGCTCACTGGGCCACTGGGAATGAACCACCCTTTGCCAGGGGAACATCAAACTTTGATGGAGGCAGCAAGTACAGCTTGAGCAAGGAAATGGCTCCAAGCAACCTAAGTATTCTCCTCCTTAAGGATGCTCAGGGTCTACTGCACAGGCAGGAGGCTGGTGGGAAAATATCCGAGACAAACCTGTCCACAGCAAGGACAGAGGAAAACTTCCACTGCTTTTAAAATTATTATTATATTTCCCTCCTTCAACAAGGAAATCACAACCTCTGTTTGAAACTTCCTGTGTTATCCAGAGGAACATCCCCACCAAGTCCTGCCACAGGCAGCTTCGGCCGCCCCCCTGGCCGAGCCCTGAGCACAGCCCTGTGCCCCACATCTGGCCAGCACATTTCCAGCCCTCAGCCAGGCCCGGCGGCAGCGGGGGATTTGTTTTTCCCTTTCCCAGCCAACATCTGGCAGAGCAGCAGAGGGGCACAGCCAGCGTGGAGCGGTGTCCTCGCTCTGGGGCAGGGCTGGCAGCCTGGCTCTGCTCCAGGGACCCTTGTCCTTCCCTCTGCAAGGAGACAATGCCAGCTCCATTTTCAGGTGCTGGGGGCTGCCCTTGCCCTTTGGCGAGTGCCCACTGTGGGAGGCTGGAGGCTTGGGAGGACTTTGAGGAGGGAGAAAAAAAGAAAAATTAAATTCTTTCCTTGCCCTGCCGTCCTGGGGCCGGTGTCTGAGGCAGCCACAGCTCCCATCCCTTCTGGCTGCTCCCCTCCTCCTCCTCTCGGTGCTGGCTGACCCCCCGGCCTCCGGACACATTTATTTATCTGATCCCAGCTTTATTTAGGATGTGTTTCCAGGGTAGCCGGTGCAGAGGGAGGTATGGAGGGCTGCTGAGGGGGTCCACAGCTGCAACCCTCCACCCAGAGCCCTGCCATGCCTGCAGGGCACCCTGCAGGAACCCCACCTCATCCCCCTCAGCCCTGTGTGGGCTGGCCAAGCTGGGAGCCCTTTCCATGGGAGAGCCCTTTCCCTGGAGAGCTGTGTGGTCTCCTTGCTTGGCATGGGCAAAGCAGGCAAATATTTCCCTGGAATGCCAACATTCACCTGCAGGGAAGAGGCTCCCTGTGCACCCTTCAACAAAGCAGAGCTCAGCTCCTCTACTTTCCTTTTCCCCCCAGAACAACACCCTGCACCCTGGCGGGGCCTTTTGGCAGACCCAGGCTCCCCTCTGCCACCCAGCACCAGCACAGGAGGGGGTCGGCCGCCCACGGAGGGAGGATGGGGGGTCCCAGTGGCTGTGAGGGGCTGCAGCTGGGGAAGCAGCTCTGAGGGAAGGGAGCAGCAAGCGTGCTTGGAGCACACGGCCAGCGCCTGGAAGGAATATCCCATCCGGCGCTGGCAGGAGACAGCACATTCATGAATGCTGCTGGGATTCGGCTTCTCAGCATCTGCCTTCCCATGTGCTGGAGGGATTATAAAAGGAAATGAAACAAAGCCCTTGGATCTGACCTGGCTGAAGCAATGCCCTGGCCGGGGGTGGATCTGGCCCGAGGTGGCAGGACCAGGGGGGGTTCCCTCTGTGTGCTCGGGGCAAAAGCAATGTGAACCTCGTGTCTGTGGTTGGAAACAGCTGGGCAGATGTGCTGGGCTCACCCACAGGAGCAGAGGGGCACGTCACAGGGTTTGTTTGGTATTTCTGACGTGCCTGCCCTGTCTCAGGATGAGCTCGAGGAGGAAGAGGATGCTGCAAGGCACTGGGAATGCTGTGGGCAGCCAGCGTTGCTGCAGGGAGCTGAGGGCACTGCATTAGATGGGAGAAGCACAGTCTGAAGCCTGTTTCATGTCTGCAACCACCAACAAACCAGACATTGTACTTGTGGTGCTGTTAATTTAAGGAGATAACCAGTCAGGCCGGGGTGCTAATTGTCCTGACAAGCTGCACCTGGGCTCTCACCACACCCTCCATGCTGCCCACCACCCTGGTTGCCTTTAAATTCAGGTGCCTCCAGCTTTTGCTCCTTCTCACTACAGCTGTGCTGTGGTACTGGGCAAATGCCAGGCCTGGGCAGAGAGTCTGCACCCCTTACCCATTTTGGGGGAGGCCCTTGCCCTCAGAGGACCAGGATGGGGATGAGGATGTGTCCCCAGCATGGTGAGCAAACCTCTCTTCTCTGTTCAGTTGTTGCTACTTTGCAGTGTGGCCACCCGGGTGCCTCACACGCAGCCTCTCTACAGGGATGGGGCTTTAAGCCCTGAAAAGTCACGTGCTGGGGCTTTGGAGCTGTGCTGGACCATGGGACAGCCCCACAGCTCTGCTGCTGCTCCCCCAGACCCTGTGCAAGGGGGTTGATGTGAGATGGGCTTTATTTACACCTGTGGGGGTTTGGAGGGCTGTGGCTGCACTTCCCTGTGACTAATGCCTTGTGCTCTTCCTTGAGCACAGAACACATCACTCCCCAGCATTAGTTTTAAAAAGGAAATCAATACAGCCCATTTATTTTTAGCCTGGATTTAGGATGCTTTGGGAGAGGAACTGAGCTGTGATTTGGAGGCGGCAGGCTCACCATCTTCTCCAGGGCTTGTCAGACAGAGGAACCAGCTTTTAACACTAGATAGATATTGACTGATGTGTTCTCAAGGAACTAATGCCCCACGGTGTGAGTGGGAATTCTCTGAGGGCATGGGAAGGGCTTGGAGCACGTGGGAGAGCACTGGAGACCTGTGGTGGCTGCTGGGGCGGATTTTGTGTATCCAGTGAGGTCTTGGGATTTAACTGGGCTGTGGCAGGGCTGGGCTTGGTCTTGGGGACCTTGTGACTGTAGAATTGTAGGGGGGTTTGGGTCATAAGGGACTTTAAAGGTCACCCAGTTCCTGTCATGGACACCTTCCACTATCCCAGGTTGCTCCAAGCCCTGTCCAGTCTGATTTTGAACTTTTTCATGAGGCAGCCACAGCTGCTCTGGACAACCTGTGCCAGGTCTCACCACCCTTCCAGGGAGGAATGTCTCCCTGATATCCAATCTAATCCCTGTCAGTTTGAAGCCGTTCCCCCTTGTCCTGTCACTCCATGCGACAAGCACAGTGTCTGCTTGAAGAAATGCTCTTCCTCACCGAGCCAGAGCTAAAGCCCAGGAAAACCAGCCTGAGGCCACGGCAGTGCTGGAGCACTGGGAGCAGGGTGGGAGGCGAGGAAGATGCAGGAGGAAGCCTGGGGCGGCCCTGCTGGGCTGGGTGCGACAGCCAGCGTGTTCAGGATGCCTCGGTGTCACAGGGAATGTGATTGTGGGGACCCTCCCGCAGCGGGCAGGGCTCGGGAGCCGCTGGCAGCGGCCGCAGCCCAGGAGATGGCACCAGCGCTCCGCGCTCGCCCGGCCGGGGACTGAGGGATGGATGGATGCTCCCGGAGTGGAGGGGAGGGATGCTCCGGGGGGGTTGGGACGGGCAGGCCCCACTGCCAGCTCGGGCCTTTGTCTCTCCCAGCTCTAAGCAGGTGGGGACACGCTGGGGACTGATCCCCCTGCTCCTGGTCTGGCACTCGTGCTGATTTGGGAGGGTCTTGCTATTTGGCCCCTTGTTGTCCATCTCTGCTGTCACTACACCACAGTGGGAAGGTGCTGCCTTCCCAAACACACCACAACAGCAGCAGCTCCAAGCCCTGACCCTGGAAAGCCCTGGCTGCTGCTTCACCTGCTTCTTGGAGGAAGATGAAGGTGTCTTCTTTACTGGGGAGGGTGCTGGTTTCTCCAGGTGCACTGACCTGGTCAGGGAAGGTGCTCGTACTCCCCCTCTCCAGCCCCAGCAAAGCTCATGGTGCCTGAAGCCCCCAAAGCTCTTCTTCATCCCCATCTAATGTGTGGATAAATAAGCAGAGAAAGATGTGATGACTCCACCACCCCCCCTTCCACACTTCTCCAGCTTCCAGTGCCGTGGTTTCCCTCCCAGTCAGGTTTAACCAAGGGATTTCTCTCCCGGCAGAGGAACCCATCTGTCTTGGAGCAGATTAGAAAGATGTCACTTTGCCAGCACAGCCATTTATCACGGAGGCTGGGGAAATTAGCAGGGCCCGAGCAGGGAGGAGGGAAATTGGGCTTGTTCTGGAGCTCTGAGTAGAGGTTGTGGGGGATTCTAGCTGGACTATTTCTAACTTGGCATTAATTTGTCCTGCAAAGAAAACCAGAGCATTGGATTTCCACCTTCAGGTCCTGATGCAGCAGAGAGCAATAAATTCTATCAAAATTTACAGGACAGAATAGATGGGATCTCTCCAGCCTTGGGGTTCTATCCAAAAGCTAATATCCTCCTTCCAGTTGTTAATTCCAGCAGCCAGGGTGTAAATGAAGCCATAATAACAAGGGTAGAAGAAACCATATCACCCTGCTGTGGTTTGCAAGGTTACCTGCACCTCTCTCTGGTGGACAGCAGTGGGACTCAGTCACTATTTGCCAGCTGGAAACATGACAAAACTCAGGAAAGAGAATAAAAATCTTTAAAAATGCGGTTTTGCAGCCACAGTGCTGCAAACAAACGAAGAGTAAAATGCAAATTAAAACAGATAAAAATTCCTTGGCAGTGTCCCCTTTAAGCGTCATATATTTTTATCTTGCTCTGGTTTTATTTGCTGGAAAGAGAAACATAAAGAGAGAAACATTCAATTAAACGTGCTTGTCAGCTGGAGCCCCCAGGCTGTGTCACTGGGGGCCGGGAGAGGGGGCTCTGCCAGGAGTCTCCTCGGCACTGTCCCCATGGGGAGGGCTGGGGGTGCCATCCCTTGCCTCTCTGCTCGCCCACCGCTGTCACCACCAGCTGGTGGCACGGGGCTGTGCTGTGAGGCAGCACTAATCACCATAGTAACCAGGGCCTGATTTCTGGCAGGATTTGTCCCCCTGGCTGCCTGGCAAAGTGGGGCTGTGTCTTCCATGGAGCAAGGCTGGCTGTCCTCAAGCACTTGTTCTGCCCTCTTGCTCTTTGTGACAGCAGCCTCACCTTGCCCATCCCCTGCTGGCTCCTGTGCTGGCTCGTGTCTGTGCCCTTTCCTCCTCTCCCCTGCACTGGTGCTAGAAGGACCCAAGTCCTGCAGTGAGGAGGCCCAGGGGTCAGAGCTGAGACTTTTGGGGCAGAATCTGCCTCTTCTGTTGCATGTGGGGACTCTCTGGTGCCCACACTCCACTAACACAAGTGGGAGATGCTTACAGGGTGGTTCTGCTTGGGTCATCGGCTTTTCCTTCTGGAGGGTGAAATGTTGGAGTTTCCACGAACTGGAAATCCAATCCACAAAGATTACCAGCAGATTCTAGATGGCAGGAATGAGGATGAGGGCTAGCTGTGAATCCCAGCATGTGACATTTTCCTGTGAATGAAGTATCTGTCAAAACAGTCAGAGAGAAGGTCCTGGAGACGAGTTTCTCCCCAAACCAGGCTGGGTTTCTGTGAACATTCCCTGCCCAACCAGGCAGAGCTGACCTCCAATAAAAACTGGTAATGTGGGGGATCTGGGTCATGCTGGTTGGAAGGAACTAGCCACTGGCTTTTTTTCTATGAAGGCACAAGGCAGTGGAGAAGATGCTTCCAGAAATAATCCCTTTGTGGGTACTTAGACTTGTCTTGGTGGGAAGGGAATTTCTGGCCTGGGTGGGAGGTGCTGGTTAGCAGTGGTGTAACTGGAGCAGCTGCAATGGAGGCATCTGTCTCCTCATAACTACAGTGAGACCAATGACTTATTGCCTTGCATGAATTCATCAGCTGGCAACGACTTTCTGTCTCTATTGACCCTAGGCTGGAGCTGAGCCAGTGAAAAGGGTCTAATTACCTGTGAAAAATACTCCTGAGGTATCTTGAGGCCCTCTGAGCTTCAAATACTGGTGGGACCATGGATGTGCTGTGCATGGGGAGGTTTGGTTGGACTGGAGCACTCAGTAAGGGTGCAGGGACCCTCGCTGAAACTTCAGGTTGTGCCCATGAGATGTGAGAGAGCTGCTCTCCAGGCATAGCAAAAATGTCAGGGAGAGTGGCAGCTCAGCTTGCCTCCTTCCAGGGTCCTGCAGCCCACCAGCAGCTTCACTGAGGCCCTGGAAAGCTGTCATCCACTGATATGGCACAAATAGATCTGTTCCACTGAAAAAAAAACCAGGAAAAACATCCTCTGTTTTGTTTCCACTTGATGTGCCCTTGGTGAATCCCTGGTTGTGTGCACTTGGGTGTGCCTGGGTCGCACTGCAGAGGGGAGAGAGGGAAGTAGAAATGACAGAAATGGGACAAGAGCCACCAAAGACTGACTAGCTGGAGAAGGAAATGGGGTAAAAATGTTTAAGGTGAGAAAAGAGCCCCCATCCCTGAGGCATGGGTTTGCTTCAGCCCTTCCATCTCCTCCTCAGCCTTCTCCAGCCAATGCCCCTCTTCCCCCCCCACTCCTACATCCTCTGCATCTCTCCACCTGACCCCATGCATGTTCCCACCCTCTTCTGTCCCCATCAGAAGCCCCAGTTAAGGAGCTGTACCTGCTCCACAAAATCATGCATCCCTCTCCTCCTCCTGTCTCCTTAAACGGATGAGAATTCCCCATTGTTACTGACTTTGCTCATTCCACAGACTCTCAGGGGGGCACATCAAATTTAATTCCTGTACAGGTAATCATTATTTTTATTTTCTAGCTTGTTAGAAGGGCCAGCTACATTCCAGAAGACTTTCCTGTGAAAGCCAAGGCTACCAGGATATGTGTGGAGAAAGGATCAAGAAATCTTCATCTGGATGCAGATGATCCCCAGACAACCCAGACCCTGGGGGAATTAACCACAAGAGGAAGAACTTGAGTTGGAAGAGGAAGAGCAAGGCAGGAGGAGAAAAGGATGAGCCAGCTGTAAAGAAAGGAGGAGAGAGTATGGAGGTTCTGAGGATGGATTTTTGGAGTAGCTTTGGGTTGTATTTGAAACTGCTCCTTTGTCAAACAAAGAGTGTGTGGGGAAGGTCAGGCTGGATAAATCTCCCTGGTTTGAAAGCAGGCATCTAGAAATGCTCCTGAATTCCATTCCTGTGATTTGTAAGCATCCAGAACAGTGAAGAGTTGGTTCAAAGGACTTTTTGCCTGGGAAATGTGAGTTTGCAGTGCAACACGTAAAGACAGAAAATGAAGCAAACCCTGATGACTGAATCCAGTCAGGATTTCTGGTGGGGTGGGTTTGGCTCCCATTCTTTCCTTGCAGTTCTTCCTGGCCACCTCTGTCTTTGCAGTGAGGACAACAGCTTTTTGGGGTGACAAAGCTCTTTCTTATCATTTCTAGCAAGAAAGTGTCTGAAATCCAGAACCCCGAAAAGGGGGTTCAAGAAACCGGAAATTCAATCCTATTGAAAAATCAGTCTTGCCCAAATTCTGATTTTGGGATTGCTGTCACTGACCCCCATCCCTGATTTTTCAGCAAGGCTTCAGCCTTGGAATGTCAGGAACATCCTCAGCCGGGCACTGACACAGGGGAGGTCACTGAATTTGGGCAATCTTTAAATATTCTGCACTAGAGTGACTTGTGGATGTTGTGCAGTTAATAGGGATTAATGGAAATTAAATGAGAACGGTTGAGAAGCCCGAGAGGACTAAAGTGCATTGGGAATAGGCTGCAAGGGGGAAGTGCTACAGGGAAAGTGCCTGGGGAGGTGGCTGCTGGCAGGGGATGGAGCTGAGGGATGATGTGAGAGAGGATCTCACCCTGCAAAAGCTCTGGGGGCAGAGCAGGGATGCAGGAGCAGAGCCCCTTTCCCCCAGTGCCTGTCTTCCCAAAGGGGCTCAGCTCACCTCCAAGTCTGGTTTGTGGGGTTTTGTGGTTATGCTTTTTTCATCTGGAAAATTCTCATGGGGGCAGCTGTTGAGAGGCAAAGAAGCTGAATTGGATTTTTGTGTCTGCACGAAGTAGGCTCTGGTTACATAGTCCGAGAGAATAGGATCCGAAATTGGATTTTGCTGCTCACTTGGAATGGGCTCCAGTCGTGTGGGATTATTGGGGATTTAAAGCTAACATACAGGAAATGATAATGAAACCATCACCCAGCCAAGAAGCTGGGGAGCTGCTACATTCACAAATGAGGAGGAATCTCCCAATTAACACCTAAGCCATGAACAGAGCATTGCTTGGGATGCTGGAGTGTAAATCAAAATTTGCAGGATCACAGGTGGTTGTTATCTCCTCCTCTGATGTGAAATAAAGGCACATGTGCCAGCATGGCCAGCTCTATCCCACTCATTTCCTTTCCATGACTTTCATGGGGGGCTTGAGGGTTTTGCAGATCCATGGATGGGTCCTGCCAGGACCTGTGCATGGATCTGCAAAATCCCCGTGTTCTTTTGTAAAATCAATGATAGATTTTTTTTAAAAGAGTGAAATTTAGGCTGCTTTACTGGCATTGCCTGGTGCTGCGATTTAATGTCTGATTTGTTTCCACTCCTCTGCCTCGCCCTTGTTTTGGCCCCAGAAATGTGATGGCTAGCTGGTGGTGCTATTCTTCCTCTTGTTTTAGCATCACCCAGCAGAACACCGGAACATCGTGTGGGATGTACCAGAATTACCTGGTGCTGGTGTGGGCAGCCCCTGCCCCACGGGCTGGGGACAGTTTGGTTTTGGGGAGTGCTCCCACAAGATGCTTAGCCAGAGACCATGGCTGAGAGGTGGGGCCTTGGTCTGATCCAACAACTCTTTTCATGGAGAGATAATCCAAGTGGAGCTGTGGGAATGCATTTGGCAAAAGGGGGGTTTGGTCAGCAGGTGGGATTTGGGGGTGCAGAGGGGTGTGAGGCGCCCTGGGTCCCTGCAGAGGGATCCTGCTCTGGGCAGCCGGGACATGACTGGTGCTGGGGGCTCGTGGCAGGGCTGGGTGCCAGCAGATGCCACTCCAGAATGTGCCACTCAGCCTTCTGCTCTGCTCCCAGAGGGCTTCTCTGAGCTGGGGCTGGCTGGCCTCCAGCCCTGCCCTGCATCCCCCTCACTGCCTGCACATCCCCCCCCATGCCTCACATCTCCTGCTTTGCTCTCCCAGTGGGCTGGGTGTGAGGAAGGAGGACAGAGGCCCTCTCCTGCCAGAGGGGGCTGCCCAGAGGCTTCAGCCCCAGGTTTTGGGTTGGGGAGGAGGGCTGGGAGCAGAATCATGCAGAGGTGGTTTGTTTTCTGTCCCTTGGGTGGTAGGCTCTCACCTCTGCCTCGAATTGCAAGTCATGTCACATCTTGGGAGGCTTGAAATTGTGTTTCTCAGCAATGTTCCCAAAGAGATTAGAGGCACTGAGATGGCTGAAATACTCTCTGAGCCTGGAGCAGAACAAGCCACTGAACAAGGAGTGGGATGGGGAAAGAGCTGCAGCATCCTCACCAGGGTGGAGGGGAGGGCTGGAGGCGGCTCAGTGCTGGCCCCTCCCCAAATCCCTCCTGGCTGGGCTGTGCTGGTGGTTCATCCTGGTGCTCGTGGGATGTGGGAAGAGCCAGGATAACTACCGATCCTCTGGCACGGGATGGAGAGGCCCAACCACCATTCCAAATAGTTCATGGTGTCTTTTAACCCATGGAGCACAAGGTGCTGCTTCCCAAATTTACAGGTGGAAACTGAGGAGCTGTGATTTATGGGAATGAAGAAGGGCCAGGCAGCAGATGACCCTGATTGTGGAAGGGATTGGTTTCCAGGGCTGAGAGGAGAAGACAGAGATCCAGCACTTCCTGACGTGAGGCAGAAGCTGCCTGTCTTTCTGAAGCTTGGCTGCTTATTCCTACAGTTGTGCAGCTCCAATACTTCACGTCCTGTTTTTGCTGCCGGAGCCCCTGCACAGCAGAGAGCTGTATTGCCTGTGGGTCTGTGTCCTGGTCCCCACTGTCCCTCTCCCTCCCTGCCGTCCTTATCCCCATTCCTGGGACTGTGGAGCTGTCTGAGATGTCACTGCAGCGAATTGGTCCCAAGGTGCTGCTTGGAGGGCCTGGCAGACAGAGTGATTTGTGAGCAGCCGGCTGAACCGGCACATCACGCAGCAATTAGGGACCTCCTGCATGGGAGACATCCAGCCAGGCAGGGACGGAGCCGGCTGCAAATATCAGAGGAGCTGTTAAAGACGCAAACTTGTTGTCTCCCAGGCAATCCAGAGCCCCTCACAAGGATATCAGTGCTAGAGCACACACAGGGATGATGGATGCGTCCATAGGAGTGGGTCTTGTCTTATGGAGTGGATGGAAAGACAAGCTGGTGACAGACGTGTCTGCAAACGTCGCCATCATCCCAATTACAGCCTGGGAAGAGCTGCAGGGTGTGAGGAATGGGAATGGCTGGAAGGGGTGTCAATGGTGGGACAAACGAGGGTTTGCTGCATGGAGAGGCCGTGGGTGTTGAAAAGCCAGGTGAGGGAGGAGCTGGAATTGAAGGAGGCGCTCAAGTGGTTGAGTTTTTTTGGTGCTCTGTCTCCCACTGGGATTCACTGCTCCTGGCTTCTCTGGCTAATTAAGCTGCCCTGTTCCTGGTGACCTGCGAGACTCAGCTAAAGCCTTGCCTCTGAGGTCAGCAAAGCTAATTGAGCTGAATGTCCAGCGAGTGCATCTACGTGGCTCTTTTCAGAGTGGGCTTTTTCCACACCTCTGGAAAAATGCAAGTTGAAAGGGAATTGCCCTCTCCTCTGGGTTTGGTGGGGCCTGCTGCTCCAGTCTTGGCTGAGCTGTGCCTGGGGGAAGATGATCCTTTAGCACATCTGGAGGGAGAGCTGCTGGGCTCTAAAATTTTTCCTGCCCTGGTAAGAGACCCCCAAACCTATTTTTATCTGGTTGTGCAGCTTTGTCTCTGCAATAACAATGTGCTCAGTATGCAGAGTGAAATTAATACAGAGCCACATTTACCTTGGGAATATTTGAGCAAGTTTGTAAATGAATATTCATTGGAATTTTCATGCTCTTACGTCTTGCTTGGCCCATCATGGCTGTGACTGGGCAGCTGGGTCAGCGCTTTCCAGGGCATCGCTTGCCGTGTCAGAAATGCTGGAAATGTCCCAAAAGGCAGCATCCACCTCTGATTTTCTCTGCAGCCTTTGAAGTTGTGGATATGATGTGAAACCTGATGCTGACACCTGTAGTGTGGGAAAACAGGCGCTGTGCCTGGGTGCAGCTCCTGTCTCCCATCCCAGTGGTGCTGGATGGCTGGAGGAGAGGGAGTTTGCAGCCCCGAGAGGGAAGGTGTCCAACATCCAGGAGCCAGGTCACAGCTGCAGGATATGCTTGGACTCTGCAATTGTAATAAAAGTATGTGAGCTGACCTGTGGCCAGCTCCACAGAGAGCTCTCAGTGCTGAAGCTAAATGAGCTGGTGGCAGATTTGGGCAAGACTAAAATTAAACCAGGTCAGGTACAGGCAGTATCGTGGAGCCAGAGTTTCAAAGCACGCTTGCTCTGAGAGGGAGAGCAGGAAAAAACCTTCCTGTGTATGCAGAGGACATTTCCAGAGCTCTAATCCTTTGATTATAACAGATCTTAGGAGAAACTGTGCTACTCCTTGAAGACGGGAAGGGAAAAAACCCATAACTATTCTGAACTGATGGAAGTGGAGCTGCTAATCAGAGGAGAATAATGATCTATTTGCTGGATGTGAAACATTTAATAATGAAATACCAAATGTCTCCCCTAATTCCTGTGACTAATGGAGAAGGACATGGTAAAAAGTGCTGGAAGGCAGACTGAGGTGGGGCAGTGGATGTTTAGACAAGGACAAAGAGAAAACATGAACCAAGGGCTGCCAGCAGCTTCAGGAGGGAATGGGGGTTTCCAGGCTGTGTTTCAGGAGAGGAGAATAAAAACACACCCATGGATACAGCCACTAACCAGCCAGGGGAGCTGGGGCTGTTGGAGAGGAGCCTCTGCTCATGCAGAGGGTGCAGCAGCTCAGGGTGCTGGTGGAGTGATCCTGTCTTGGACTCTGGGTGGGGAGAATGGCACGTGGGAATGGCTGGGATGGCTCGGGGGGAGCTGTGCTTGGCAAAGCACCCAAACCACCAGAGAGGTGAGGTGTGACAGGTGGATTCTGCTCCATTCCTGGAGCAGCACATGCCTCCCCCAGTGCAGTAGCAGAGCCTGTAGCTAGGTGCCACTCAGAACCAAGGCGTCATTATGTTTTATGAACTAAGAGAACATTCCCTAATGCGCCTTGGAACATTATCGTAAATAATTAAATCTGAACTGCAGTTGTCACAGTAAATGAACAAAAGATTGTTCCGCTCCCCATGTGCAAAGTACAAATCACAGACTTTTAGTCTCCCTCAATTTTTACTGCCAATTTAAGGAAAACGGCAAAGAACTGATATAAAGTTTCCAGGTTGGGAGAGAATCCAAAATCCCTCCTAAAAAGCCAGCATTTGGGCAGATCGAATCTGTTTTTCTCTCTGCAAGGACTGAGGAGACTGGGAAGCTGCTTGTGATGTCTCAGATCATAGAATTTCAGAATGGCTTGGGCTGGAAGGGACTTTAAAGATCACCCAGTCCAATCCCCCTGCAGAGACACCTTCCACTAGACCAGGGTGCTCAGGTTTCCTGGAATTTGCAAGTCCTACTTTAAAAGTAAAGCTCAAATCCTTCTCTAGCTAAGGAAACACTTCCCTTAAGTTAAAGGGATGTAAGAGGGCACAGTTAGGGGGCTATTTATGTAACAAAGGTTTAGTTTAGCTCTTTGGCCATCCTGCTGGTCTGCTCCTAAATCAGCTGCTGGAGCCAAGCAGAAAACCAATGTTCCCAAAAGATGGGATCAACGGCCTGGCGTGGCCAGGACTCAGGGAGAACAAAATACAGCATGTGTCTGGAAAGATGGCTCCTGTATATCAGAGGGACCCCTGTGGCCACCCAGGCTGTGCTTTGGAGAGGTTCTCCTGCCTCCTTCCCTTGCCTTGATTTAAGGCTGTCGGCGTTGAGGACACAACGATTGGATGATGGATCCTGCTGCCTGTGATACATATCTGAGGTACACCACACCTCCCTAAATCTCCCTGCACAGGTCTTAATTCAGTGCAAAATGACACTGTAGGTGTCACCAAGGCTTAGATGGGATCCCCAGGCTGTGGCCACCATGCCCAGCACACACCCCTGGCCTCTAGCACGGGAGAGTGACTGGCAGAGTAATCACCTTCCTCTGCTCCGTTCCAGGTTTATGGTGCAAAACGTTTTAAAAGAGTGAATAATTAAGTGCTGCTCATAAAAAGGGTTGCTTGGCACTGCTGCCAGACTCCTCTGGCTCCAGGATCCATGATCCAGATAGGGCTGTGTTGAGCTGAGACCCATCCTCTGCCAGGCACTGGGCTCATCCCGTGAGCAGAGGGGGGACTAAACATCCCAGTTTCCTCTGACAAGGAGGACAGAAACTTTCCATCTGCTGAACAGTCCCCCATGGCTGAATCCATTCACAGGCTGCCCAGCACAGGGGGTGTTTCTCTTGGCAAGATCCAGCAGTGGTAAATAATCCAGAATTTGTGCTTGATGGATGTTCGTTCCACACCAGCCTGTCTCCTGAGAGTTATATAATTCCCTTTCCTGTAGCTCAGCTGTAAATCCAGAGTGATTCATGGCAGGTCCCTCCACCAAAAGCATTTACAGCCCTGCCACCCCTGGGCAGGCAAGGACAGGGTGGAGGGCACGGGTGGCCTGTGCTGAGCTGGGAGAATGCTGCTTGCCCAGGCACACTGGGTCTCCACAGGCCGAAACTCTTGAGCAGGGTCCCTCTGAGTGGCATCTGGTGTCCCATGAGGATGGGACAGTCTGGCCCTCTTCCTCTGGCTGACAGCAGCCTCTCTTTGTTTTTTCTTGGTGTTGTGGTGTGGGTGAACCAATCTCTGTGGCTCTGGAAGTCACAGAGAGCTGGGGAAGCCAAATTACTGATGGATTCTTTGAGGGAACCATCCCTTATTCTGCTGTGCAAGCTCCTGCCTGGCCATAAGTCTGACTGAGCTGGTGGAGGCCTGTGGGATTTATGGTCAGGCTGGGCCCTGCCCATTCCAGTACTGCTGGAGGGGGATGTGGCACCCCAGGGATTGGGGAATGAAGGAGCAGCTCTGCAAATATTCCTTTTGTGATGTGTTCAGTGCTCAGGGATGATATCCTGTTAGCACATGTGTAACTGAGTATATGCCTGTTCCCCCCTTAAATCAGATGGATCCCATGGTGGAGGGAGCTGAAAAATACCCCAGGCAGTTACAAGGGCAGGGAAATTTAATTAATTCTTATCTCTGACAGAGGCAGCAAGCAGCAGGCAGGAAAAAGGATCTTTTTGGCCTCTTTTCCATGCTGGAAAGGAGATGGAGAGTAAGGGAGGCTGCTGGACTCTGCCCAGCAGAGGGGCTCCCCATTCCCATGCTGATGCCTGAGCATGGGAATCTGCTGGGAGGAAAGGAAACAGAAACCTGCCAGCCTGCTGCTCATAGGTCTGATCCATCCAAATCTCCAGGCACCGAACCACATCACAACACTGGGACATATAAATAGCTATTTCCAGGTACTTGAAGTATGTCTAAATAAAACCAGTTTGGCTCAACTGCTCATCCCAGACAATACACACCTGTACATTGTGAGGTGTCTGTGACACACACCCATTCCTACTTGGAAAAATATTTTGGAGTGGTATTTATTTCTGGGGTTGGGAAATCACAGCAAGGCTGGATGGTGCAGTGAGGGGCAGGGAGCAGGGCATGGGTGGTGCTGGGGAAAAGGGGGCACATGTCCAACGGTGGGATGGACACCCACTGAAAGGGTCACCTTCTGCAGCTGGTCCAGAAGCTTCAAAGCAGCCTGGAGCATAAGGGTTTGAGCAGGGTCAGGGGTGGTGTGCTGCCAGATGAGAGCTTCTCCAAGCACCCCAGCTTTGCCTCAGCTGCCCTGGGAAATCCCCCTTACCTCAGGGCAGAGGTGGGGATGGTGGGATCAGGTCTCAAGGACAAACCTCAGTCACGCTGAGGCTGTGGAGCTCTGATCCAGGCAGGAGAAAAAGGTCTCTGCCCTGTGCAGGGTGTTTGAACTCCATCCAACTTCACCAACGCTGATCAATTCCTCAGTTTTTAATGTTCCTGTCCTCCCAAGAAGCCTCGCTTTCTTTTTTCTCTTCTTTTTCTCCCTGTCACTGGCCATTGCATTTTCATCTTATTCTGCCAATAGTTCATTTTCATTTGACGTATTAATCTGTGTTTCTTTCTGTGAAGATAACTCATCCCTGCGTGATGGCAGGAGTGCATAACCAGCACCACGCCAGGAATATTTTACTCCCTTTGAAAAGACGATGGAATAACAAGTAACCAGAGTTGGGCTGGTATCACCCATCCATTTTAAGAAGCCAGAGCTCCCTGGCAGGAGGCCTGGTGTGAGAGCTTTGCAGGTGGGTGAAATTTGGAACAGGAGCTGGGGGTCACCATGCCAAGGTGGGGCTGGATGCTGGCCCCCCCCCTTCCCTACACACACTGGAACCCTGTTGGCACTGGGTTCATTTATTTGCTGCTGTTAATCAGCCTTGTGGCTGGCTGGCAGCTTTAATACTGTTTATATAAGGAACAGTAGCAGTGTACAAGAGCAATTATTCCCACCAATCTGCCCGGGGGTGGGAACTGTGCTGATCCCATCACCCCATCCCTGACAGCAGGGGTATGGGAGGCACCACACAGGGTGGCAAATGTCACCAAGAGGAAGATTTGACAGCAAAAACTGCCCAGCTTCCCTTGCACCCATCTGCCAAAACCACACAGCTCCGGGGATGCTCCGGGTGCCGTTCCTTTAAATGCTTAAAAGGACTCCATCTGGTTTTAATTATTCAAATGAGCTGACAGGGTAATCAATATAAACGGTTAAACGTGGCCAGGACTAGTGTCAGCTCTGCTGCAGCACCTCTAAAAGCTCTGGAGAGGGGAGATGAGCTGTTGGAGGGGTGCTGGGGGTCCCCCCGTTGGTGGGCACGGGTGACATCGCAGCCTGGGCTGGGGGTCACGGGAAGGGTGGTGTCCACAGCCACCCTGTCAGATGCAGGATTTAAAGCCATAACCTGCGGTACTTCTGGCTCTGGCTGCTTTTTTATTGCTAATATACTGCTAATTGCACTCTGCTGTGTGGTGATACTAATAAAGAGAGATTTAGAAAGCAGGAGGCTGGAGAGAGTAAATCAAGGGCACGGCACAGCCTCAGCTCTCTGCATCACAATTACCCACAGCTCCCCGGCACCGGGAAAGGGTGAGGGACCCCACCACCAGGACCTGAATCTGGGGTGCCCAGAGCACCCCGAGGTGCTGGTGGGTGACACATGCTGGGGAGGGAACATTAATTCCTCCCTGGTGCCCGAGCGCTTGTGTCCTTGTGCCCTCCATGGCAACAAAGTTTCTCCTGACCCCTTTCTCCTCTTGGAGCTGTGGCCGTGCTGCTTTTTTGTTGTGTTGCCATGGAAATGCTGCCTGCATCCATCCCTGGTCCTGCCTGTCTCCATCCTGCCGTGGTCCTGACTGTGTCCTGTCTGTATCCCACCCTGCTCCTGCCTTGGCTCCCACCCTTGGTGGAGTGCCACCAGGCTCCTCCCTCGGGGCTCCAGAGGGATTCTCCCATCTCTGCAAACACTGGACAAATCGTTATTAAGAGATGAAAAGAGAGAGGGGGAGGAGATGGGCACCCCCGGGTTATTCACTCTGTCTCTGCCTGTGCCTCGGAGCAGGTGGGATTCATCAAGCCAGCCCCGCCTCGAGTGGGGTCCTGCAAAGGCAGCCAGGGAAATGAGAACAGCTGAAATTCTGCATGTGGCAGGAGGGGAATGATGGCAAAAGCTGGGGGAGGACAGTGACATTCCTGTCACCACCTCCAGACACCCATGAGCTTCCCAAGTTTGTCCAGCCTCGGGTGAAGGCAGAGCTGAGGTTGGGCCATTCCTGCTCCTTCTGTTCCCAAACCCTCATTTTTGCCTTGTGTTATGGCATGGAAATGTTTGACTTTACAGCCCGAGTTTATATTGCCGGGAAGTAACTTAACCGTGCTCTCTAAGTGTTGAAGCTGCATTTCTTTTTGATGATTTCAAAGATTTATTAAGTTCTCCCAGGGAGAAAGAAGGAAAGCAAAAAACCCAAAAAACCACAAACCATGCCAGCAAATAAGATTCAGTGGTAAGCCCAGCAAATAAACCCAAAATATATGTGCAGTGTTTAGAGATTTCACTGGAGCATTCACTTGCTGCCAGCTCCTGTCTACAACAGGATGTAGATGTTCAGTATTATCCTTGGCTGTAGAAGCTTTGATGCCTGGGGATGGCGTTTTCAGGGTTCCCCCTTTATTCTGGGGTGTCAGATGCAGGAGCAGGGGGGTAATTTAAGGTTTGCTGTTTGCTAACAGCTGGAACATCGGGAAGTGATCATCCAAACCACTCAGCTAAAATTAAAACAGAGTAAGTGCTTCCTGAGCTGGAATCTGGAGCAGTTTCCTGGGCAGTCTGGGAACATGAGAGATGGGTCCAGTTCACCGCACAAGTTAGTTGCAATTAATTAATGAACTGGTTCTATTAATTTACTCCAAAATCCAATCACTGGGGGATGAGGTCACAGCTGGCAGAGACGTACCAGCAGGTTGCAGAGTTTTCTGCAAAATAAATTAGCAGCATTTAATTTCAAGAATCCAAGGGGAAAAAAAATGTGTTAAGAAGTGATGGAGGCCTGGAAATCAGCTGGGGCTGCAGCCAGGAGAGGTATGGGCAGCTGTGAGGTGGGTGAGACACAGAGTCAGGCTTCTACCCAAGGGTATTTATGTACCTGTTCCATCAACCTGCTGCTCCTAGGACTGAGCCATGCTCCTACAGAGGAGAAATTCCTGGGGGAAGCCAGCCTAAATTACTGTCTCCCCCAAATAGATGTGATTTGAAGCAATTTTCTGAAGTGTGGGATTATTACAGGTAAGTTGTATATTGATTTTGAAGGCTTTCAGGTGAGCAGAAACATTCTTGCCTCATCACAGAAAAGATGAAGGGATGAGGTGGGGGTTTTTTGCCTTTTTGAGGGAAGAAGAGGGAAATGCACCATAATAAGGCAGAAGTGAGACAGAGGAAGGCAGAGATGGGTTTGAGATCTCCAAAAGAGCTCTAGCCACTGAATTATCCTCTGTGAGAGGTGAAAAGCAGTGAATTGTGATTCTCAAGGTCCCACAGGTGTTTGCTTTCCTCCCTTTTCCTCTGCACCCAGCATCTCTCCAGCCCAGAGAGGGAGCTGCTTATCAGGGGGGAGTCCTAAGTCCCTGTTAATCTCTGCTTGCTGTACGTGAAGGGCAATGGCCCTGCATGTTATTTTCTCACCTGTTTGGTGAGCTGATGGAAAATGAAGTCATGTTTCTCTTCCAATCCCTGCTCTGACAGAGGCCAAGCTGCTGTGTTTGGTTGTGGGATGCTGTGGGAAGATGTACTGGTGTAATTACCCATAACATAGCAGCAATCCACCTGCCCTGGGAACTACAAAAATTGCAGCTTTCCTCAATAAAAACTACCCTCTGATGGGACCTGGGCTGCCCAGATCCTTCCCAGTGGTGCTGGAAAAAGGATTGCAAACATCTAACCTGTCCCCTCCTTTCCTTCTCACATCGGATGCAGGGAACAGGTTTCTCTCTCCCACTTTGCAGCCATCACCACCTGTATTTGCAGACTCAGTTTTGCCCTTGACACTCTCTTCTCTGGGTTAAGCAACTCAAATTCATTCAACCTTTTGTGTTTCCCAGATCTTCTGCACTGACTTCACTGAATTCATTAGCGGGTTCTTAGGCCAGGAGGAGGGAAGGTCCTGCCTGAGCCCCAAGCTCATCACAGGAGGTGAATATTCTTCCCCTGCCATGATGCCTTGGGGCCCTTTGGGAAGGTACAGGGGATATTTTAAGCAGTTTGGGGGAGTTTTTTTGTCCTTACTTCTTTTGCAGAAGGCTGGCAGCACCACTTGCAGCTGAGGAATCAGCTCTCAGCGTCTTTATCTAAGCACATCAGTTTGGCTTTTCCTGAGCTCAGTCCTGCAGGAGCACCTCACTGCTTCTCCCTCCACGTATATATTTAGGTATCTTCCCATATCCAATTAATCCAGCCCCTGCCTCGATCCATCCTGCCTTTCATCCTCCTGCAATAAAGCATCTTTTGTTAGCGGTGCGCTGCCGGCCGCGTTCCTCCATCAGGCTTGTGTAAAACATCCCCAGACCCTGCAAGTCAGGGACGTTCATTACCCTCTTCTGCAAACCTCAGTGCTGGCAAGGGCAAGGGAAGAGGTTCATTACATTCTCAGCCTGAGCCCCCTGGATGAGAGGCAGCCAGAGGGAAGGAGAGCTGAAGCATTGCTGTGGTTAGTCAGAAAAAGTTGGAGCTGCAACCCCAGGAATTGGGAGGGATCTTGCCAGAGCATCCTACCAGGGTTTTTTTTTAGCACTGGACGCTGTATTACTGTGGCTGCATCTCAGTTTGGCTACTCTCAGTTTGGCCTGAGAGAATCTGAACCTTTTCCTCCCCCTCTTTTCCCTATCAAACCCCCTTTTGAGGTTATGGATGTTTTTTCCACTGATGACATGTTTTATTTCCGTTCTCTCCCCTCCTTTCCCCTCCCAGCCCAGGGATAATGAATCCAGCCTGGCTGGACTGTTCAGGTGCCTTCAGGGAAGGAGAAGATTCTGTAGGATTCTTCCTGTACCTGGTGAGGCTGAGGGCATCCTGCCAGTGGGATGCCATTCCCAGAGGCTTAGGGAGATGGCACTTGGAAACATCTCCTGGCTTCTCCTGCCAGCAGCACAGAAGTGTTTTTTGGGAAAGGGGCAACTGGGATTGCAGCAACTGAGCTGGACACCACCTTAACTCTGCCCCATTTGAGATGTGTTGTACAGAGCAGGGACATTACAGGGCATTTGGAGATGGGATAGCTTCTCCAAAGCCCTGAGGGATGCAACTCTTCTCCCTTCCCCTTTCCCACAGGCTTGTGAGCAGGTCATTGCCATCCCTCTCCTTTCCCTCCTGACGGATGCTGTGCTGTTCCAAGTTTAGCGTCAGTGGGTCTGTCAGAAAAATTAATTTTTTAATTAAAACAATTTTTTTTGGTGGTGCTTTAATGTCTGGATCTGGAGTAATTATTAGTAGCTCCAGGGAGACTGTGCTTTAGAAAAATTGTTGGTGCTACTGCAAAGGAATTTATCTGATTAACGTCAGCCTTCACACGTGGCTGTCAGGGGGGATGGATGAGGGTGGGAGTCCTGCTGCTCTCAAGCAAACTGATTAATCATGGAAAACGAGGTAGGGCTCTGCAGGTGCTGATTTTCCACCTCAGAGGTGGGCTGGGAGCATCAGTGTGGAGCTCCCTTGCCATTCCCTACCCTGTGCACAGGTCCTGGGATGTGGCTTGAATGATTGGAGAGGTGAGCAATGGGTTTGTCCCCAGCTGGAATAAAGAGGCAAGAAAACACCAAAAGAGAGTGCAGGCAAAACCTTGGATATCCTTGCCCCCATCCTGGGTGGAAATGGAGGGGCTGCTACCACCCCAGGGCTGGGGATGCTTGGTGATGTCCCCATCCAGCCTCTGCCCTGCTGTGTCCACTTACACCATTTTCCATGGCCAAATCCTTCTTCCAGCCAAAGATTCCCTGAAGGAACAGCTTTTGTCCCAGCTTTTCCTTCCCAACTCCTTATTACAGGTTTATTCCTCTGCTGAAGTGTAAGCATTAGATTCTCCCCAGAACTCCTGGCTCTGGAGGTTTTTGCTGGTTTAATCCCTGTAGTCCTGGCTGTGCTGGCTGGTCCAGCTTTGGATTCTCTTGGGTGGGGGAGATTAACTGGGGAAAGTGGTGTGAAAGCACCTGTTTGCTCATCCCTACCCCTTCTGCAAGCATGTCCTGGAGATAGGGAGGGAGGGAGGGAGGGAGGGATGAATGGATGGATGGATGGATGAAACAGAAGGGAGGGAGGGATGCAACAGGAGGTCCTGGGCTGTCCAAAAGCAGGAGGGACCAACCGCTGCACTGCTCAGGACCCTCTTCCACTTGCAGAACCCGTTTACCCAATTCCATCATAACATTACCAGCTGCTTCCCTAATGGGTTCTGCAGGCTCCAGGCAGATCCTACCCTTTGTGCCCAATTAATAGGCTGTACCCTGGAGAGTGGGAGGCAATACAAATATTTTCCATGTAGTAATAGGACTTTTTAAAAAGTCTCCTTATTTAAAATTTTTTTGGCTGTGGTGCTGTCATTATAATATTGATTTGACATCCAGGTGTCAGAAACAGCTGGATGGCAGAAAAAATGGCAACTTTAATTCATTTTGCAGGCAGGGGGAGTGGGGGGAACAGTTTCCTCGAGGCTTTTCCTCCCCCCACCACCTTCCCTCTGCGATGCTCCATGTTCCACCCTGACAGGAACATTTATAAACTGCCACTGTGGGGAGTATTATTAACAGCTCGATTCCTTAAAGATGCAATTAATTATTCACCTGCTTCCAAATCAGTTTAAGCAGCTTCTAAGCTGCAGTGTAAATAAAACCTTCCCAACTCTCCTCTCCTCTTTCGCACACGTATTCCTGGTATTCATAAAGCGGAGCTATTTAAATTGAGCCAAACTAGCAGTTATTGTAAATTACTGCAGCTCCATTGGCTTCCCGGGCTCTCCGCTGGGTTACGCCAGCCAGGATTTTAACTCATCCTTGTGGGGATGGCAACTGTCGCTATTTTCTCATTTGCCATATTTTTAGGCTATTTTTACCTCGTTGCTAAATCCCTCCTGTTTTGTCATGCCTGTCCCCCCTTAGCCCAATCTCCCTTTTACCTGTTTGCTATTCAATAAATCATCCCCTAAATGATCCCCTGACTTGAGCATCAGCTACAACGCCTTGGTGCAGGGTTTATTTATATTTTTTCCCCCCGTTTGGAAAGACGTTGATTAGGTCTCAGCTGACTGCTGCTTTCAAAGGAGGAAATGCCGACTGTGCTCCAGGGGGGTCTGCAAGCAAAAGGCTCATTTATTGTGGTTAAGTTTCTGGGCTGAAATTTAGGTTTGGCAAACGCACATATTTGGGGAGAAAACATTTTAAAAAGAGCTTTGGACTTTTTTTTTCTTTCAGGGAAAGCTGAGACCTGCGGTGGATTTTAATGGGAGTGGATGGGGCAGAGCTCCTGAAATACCTTGTCATCACCACCCAGAAACGCTGAGCACCCAGGGCTGAAAGGACAAGGGAGCAAGCAGGAATGCCTGGGGGATGCTCACCTCCATAAATAGACTCCGAAAAAAAAAAAATTAAATAAATGGATAAAAATCCCCTTTCCTCTTGCATGGATCCATCTCCAGCATGAACACAGCAGCCGCCTCCTGCGTTTCAAAGAGGCCAGGCCAAATCTTTGCATAGATTAGTCGTTAACAATGGGGTTAATAAAGATAATGGCACAAACGTCCTGTGCCTGCGTGAGCTACACTTAGGAAAATCTGCCAGCACCAGGTAATCACCATGTTTTGCACTGTCAATGAGATCAATCATGTCGAGAGCCCATTCATCAATCAGCTGTGCCTGGGGCATAGCAGGCAAGGGGGGAGTACAGGCAGCTCTCAATGCCTCAAAACCCAGCTCCTGCGGGAAAAGGGGGATTCGAGTGGGGCGGGGAGGTGTCAAAAGTCCTGGTGGGCTCCAAACCCAGCTGCGTGCTCACCTCTCCTCAAGGGTGCTCCCCTCTCTGTGGTGGCTGGGGCTGTCGGGGCTCCTCTGCCGGAGACAGATTGTTTGTTGCTGTTTCTCCATCTGGCTGGAATCACGTCTGTCTTCCACTGTGTTATTTGTTGCCCGACTACCACCTGTAAGCCGTCCTTTCTGCTTGGCTTCCCGGCAAGGAGATGTCCTCAGCTGCACGGCCTCAGCACCGCCCTCAGGTCCCTCTACCCCACGTGGGATCCCAGTCCACTAGTGCCAGAAATCCTACCCCAAGGAGCTTTCTGCTCTGAAAAACAGGACCTTGCCTCAAAAATCCTCCCTAAGCCTGTAGTCCTGGCAGAAAGGAGCCAGCAGGCCGGGAATGGGCAGCTGTCCCGTGGCAGCTTCGCTACAGCAAGCAGCAGGAGGTGATGGAGAGCCTGTCCCCATCTGCGGAGAGGCCAGGGTTGGACCCCGCCCCAGGGCAGTCAGCCAAGCACGGCCTTGCAGAAAGGACAAGAACAGGTTGTAAAGAGCATGTTATGGGCAGTATGGGGTCTGCAAACCCTGCTGGACAATCCTTTATGGCCGCTGTGTTGTTAAGGGAGAGACACCCTAAGGGTAATCTCAACACCTCCCAGCTCTTCCCAACACCAAACCTCGTGGGACAGGGACACCCAGGTCCTGGGTGGTTCTGGGGTGGGCAGTCCTGCCCTGCCGGTGCTGACTGATGGGATGATGTTGGGAGCTGGGAAAGGGCTCCAGGTGCTGCCGGCTCGGAGCTGCCGTGTCTGGCAAGGCTGTCACTCCTGGTCTGCATGAATCAGACAGCTGAAGGCACGGGGACATGGAGGGGACACAGCCCTGCCTGTCACTCCTCTGGCCTCTCCATCCAGCTTCTCCAAACCACCCTGCTGCTGCCAGCTCTGCCTGCAAGGATCTGCTGGTCTCTGTGTTAGATGCAGCCTGGGGACCTCCTTGGCCAAAGAGGCTTCAGGCTCACTGCCAGAGCAGGATTTTAGGATTTTGGGCAGAGGATCATACTCCTTATTCTGCATCTTAGTGAGAAGGGAACAAACTGTGCTACCTATCTCACCATTGTACCAGGTAAGCAGAAGTGGTAAACCCACCACCAGCATGGGTGATGCCACCTCCAGGCAGCCAAGAGGGTGACCTGAAGGACCTGGCACTCAATTTGAACTCTGTTACCTGCATGGAGTCCTTGCTTGTAGAGCACTTCTATAATTCCAAGGGCAAACACTATTGCAGAGCACAGCCTGTGAGCCTGGGCTCAGCACTGTTCTCCAGAGGCTGAGCTGAACGTTCTCAGAAGCTGTAAACCTTCCTTGCAGTGCTGTGGCCAACATCCTCATCTTCCTCAATGTGGTATCCAGCTACCTCAGCACTTCTGCCAAGGATGCTGCAGATGTTGCCCGTCAGGTAACAGCATCTCTCTCCTCACAGCTGCACCAGGAAGGGATGCAGGGCTGGTAGTGGGGCAGAATGAACCCCAGGAGCTCCCATTTGGTTCTCCCCTCCCTTCTCCCAGCCTCGCCCGGCCCATTCCCCTCTTTTTCCCGGCAGCAGCCCTTTCTTCCTTCCCTCTTCTTTTCCCCACTTCTGGGAGGCTGCTTGATTGCCTGGCTCCCTTCATTAGCATGATACCTCCTGGAAAAATTGGTAAACAGAGGCGTATGAATGAGGTGTTGATTGCAATCAGCGGGGGAGAAGGGGGACTGAGAGCGCTGGAGAGGCCAACGACGCTTCTCAATCACCCGGTGGTCCGGGTCGGCTGCTGGAGAGGATCCGCTCCCCGGCACGACCCATGCGGGGCGGCCCACACACGCACCTCGTGCCGGGGAGCGGATCCTCTGCAGCAGCCGCCTGAGCATCCCTCTGCAGGAGGGTGCTGCGTGCTCGTCCTTCCCTCTTGGGCGCGTGGGATGTGGTGTGGAAGAGCCCATCCTCGCTGCCGGGATGGGCGAGGTGCGGAGGGGCTGGGTGCCAGGACACGCTGTCCCCTTCAGGGCGCAGCAGGGAAGAGCTCCAAGGGATAAACCCATCACCCATCCTGGCGGTGTCTGATTCTCCGCGGCCCTGGGCTGCTGCCAACAGCTCACCCACAAGTGTCTGTCATTAAGCATCTATTTAGGCGTGCAGAAGTTGCCTAATTTTTCAAGAGTGCTGCAAGCCCCCAATGTCCTTGAAGTCAGATGTTGCTGAAAGTACCTGATACCTCCAAAAATGAGTCATGGGACACATGAATCTGATGCCCAGCAGAAATAGGTGGGTAAAGAGCCAGGCTGTGTGTGGAATAGATATTTTTCTATTATCAAAGGGGGTGTCAGTGCATATCAGAACCCTCCTGGGTTTTGGGGAGTGATCCCCTGACTGAAGCCAAGGCAGACTGCAGCCCTGCATTGCTGGAGAAACCCCAAGAGTGATGGGAAACCCTGTGGGAAAGTGACTTTCCCTGTGGAGCATCCTATTGCCACCCAGGCCGTCTCTACTCCCTGTCCCCAGCCTTGCTGCTTCCCAAAGGTGGCCATGGCTCATGGGAGATAAACTACTTGTAAAGCCCTGCCTAGAAAAGGCAGCCAAAATAGGAATCTAGAGGATTGTTCCCCAGCCATCCTCAGCAGGAAACACAACCGCTGAGAATAAATGCAGGAATTAGAGGAGGACACCTGAAGACGGGCTCAAGCTGGGAGAAGGATCCCTTGCAGAAGGAGGTAAAGCACTGACAGTAGTTGTTACTCTCCTGCATCTATTATTTGACCTTATAAAACTCTATTTGTGGAGGTGGTTGTTATTTTTTGTTAAAACTTTTAATCTAAAATCCCATTAGACATTAGGCTCAGCGGTGTGTTCATTTGTGAGCAGAAGAAAAACAGTTCTGTGTTTGCTCATTCCTGTATTTTCCTCACTTCAAACAGATGAAATAAAGTATTTTCTCTCTCCTTCTTGTTTTCCTTTGTGGGTTGGCTTTCTTTAGGAGCCTTCGAGGCAGTTCAGCCTGGCTTTCCCCATTCCCTGCACCGCACGTCTCTTCTAGCTCTGCTGCTTTCAGGTCTGTTGAAATCAAATAAACTCACAGGATGTCCGCTGAAGCAGGGACTTTTTCTTTGCCTGGCTCTCCTGTCAGTGGGGTTAAACCAGCCCATCCAGACTAAATAGTCTGGCTTTAGGATAAAGGAGCATAAAAAGATACATCCAGGGTGTCTTTTTGTGTGTATTCCCATCTCCACCAGGCAGCAGCAGCCTGTGGAGGGGATGGCCTGGTCCTCACACCTAGGGAGGCAGCACAGTGGCCCTTTACAGTGGTTTTTTTCCTTTACCCTCGTTTCTCTATCATCTTTATTTCAGGAATTGCTTTAAAACCAGGTTTTGAATAATTCACTGGGAGCATACGGCAGTCCACCCTGATTGCTTCGTCACAGCTTCCCCTGGCTTCAATAATTCACTTTCCCACCAGGAGCTGATGTGCTTTCCTTGTACGTGGGTTTGCTGCTGAGCACACCCGACTCCCAGAGCAAAGCTGGTCACGAGGAGGAGTAAAAGGGGATTTAAGGCCAAATGTGTTTGTTTTAAGAAGTGCTACATTTCTGGCAAGGCAGAGAGTTGGCCAGGCAGCTTCTCCAGCTGTGGAAAAGGAAACATCAGGTTCCCCTGGGAGCAGAGGCTGTTGGTCATGCAGCCCCTTCCTTGATGGGAGGCTTTGGGGGCTGCACCTCCAGTGGGTCAGTGTCCACTCCCCAAGAGTGTTCCCAGAGCCCCCCAACCATGGATGTCCCCCAGCCCCACTGCTCCAACTCTCTGAAAGCTGCATCACACCTCAGTCTTCTTATGAGGTGTCTAGGCTTGTATTTTCCCCCAGAATATCAAGCCAAAGGGGGCAGTTAGTTGGCAATGGCCAGGAACAGCAAATAAGAGTGGGAATGGGAACAAGCCACGGGGATTTGGCAGCCTCTGCATCCAGGTCCTGCTTATTTGGGTAAATTAGGGTTTAAGTTAAAGGAAGCACAAAGGCTTCCATTAACTTAAATGGAACCATCCAGGCTCCTTGTCCATTGCAGCGTATTGATGGGGGAAGGTTTGATACACGAGGAATAAGTATAAAATATATAATGTATAAGTGTCTTGGTTTGAAAGACAGCTGGGAACCTCCCTTGGAATGGAGAACATGACCCCCTTCCCTCTGAATGATTATAACTTTGAAATGAGGGGGCTTTCAGGCAAAGCTATGGGAAAAGGGATGCCAGTTCTGTAGGGTGCGTGTCCGTCCCACCCCACACGCTCC